>BHDV01065850.1:0-20813 GCA_005406045.1 Adoxophyes honmai
TCGAGGTTAGTATTTTTTTTTATAAAAGCTCAGATTTTTTTTTTAATAAGCCAACTACAAACTAAAAACACCTTGGTTTATATATTTTCATTTTCAACATTTCATGGTCACCCTACAATATTGGTAGTAGTACAATGCGGCTAAACGTGGGCCGCCTTTTTGAAGAACGTTTCGCAACTACAATCCGGCTGACCGTTGAGCGGCCGCTTTACAAAACGGCGCTGTTTTGCAAAACGGCTAGGCGTTATGTAAAACGGCGGATTATACAATCCGCCTGCGACATCACTATGACATTCACTGTGAATAGGTTCTATTGTGGGTTAGGAATCAATTGGTTCGATGGTACATATTACAATTTTAATGATTTTGCAGACAAAGGTCGGGAGGTCGGGGCAGATATTTGTGTGATGACCAGGAATATTTTGTTCGTGGTCTTGAGTGTTCTTGTCTAGAACCCATAAATTACAAGCATTGCCTAGTTTGGGATTGAGGCAATTAGTGTGAGTTGCCTTATGTCCCATTGAAAACTAGTGTTTTTCCTATAGTTAACTCACCACTATTGTGAACTAGTTTTTTCCTTTTAGATTCAACACACAACTAGAGTTTTGTGTGTGAGAGAAGTTATTACTTTCCCTTTTAGGTAGGGACGTTGACAAATAAATGAATTTATTTTAATTAAATGTGTTTTAGTTATTATTTATAAATTAGTAGCGAGCATGAGACAAATGAAAGAGAGTATTCTTGCTAGGAAACACTTTATTTGTATAAGAAACTATACGCTAAAATTTAAGCCGTGCCTTAGACAAGAATAGCTCGGGATCGTGTCATCGATTCGCGTGGTTCGGATTTAATGTAAGTTCTCATTAAAAGAAATATCTACTAAATTTAAAAGAAGCCTTGGAAGGTCAGGGACAGATACACTCACAGAACTGGTTCCCAACCCAGCAGGGACTCGCCGACCGGAACAGACTGTTGCTCGGCCTATATAGTGACGTTTGCCTTACGATACGCTGCGGAACTGGTAGAGAATATGCACCAGCAGGCCTGAACGCCGCCAGAACACCTCGAACTAGGCCAGCAAGGCACCAGTGCAAATCCTAACAGTACCGGACAGTCAGAACTTAACAGAGCACCACCCACGAGGAATCCTTCGGAAATACCCCATTCCACCCTCAACTGGTTCCAATCAGCGACGCGTATCGGCCAATAGCGTGAGTGCTAAGGCGAAGATTGGCTTAAGTGATAATACTAAAATCTATATTTTTGGTCTCTTTCCCATAAGTCACTCGCTCCGCAGATCTCCTTCAGCCATTTGGGCCTAAATAAGGCGGATGCCTCCCGCTTCCAGCACGAATCTTTTCGAGTCCAGAAACACATCTGACGCCATTGCTGACAATGACGAATCTATCTGTCAAACTCTACAGACCCAGCAAACGTCAAATGTCAACTGCGTTCAGCTATCCTCCATTAAGGCTGTGCCAGACGACCCAACTTAAAACGAGTTCAAACCACCCAACGTCTCTGCTGAACGTTCCGTGACACCATTTAAACTTAAAATTGTGCTAAAAGTAGCTGCGTAACGTGAAATAGACATACGTCTATGTAACATGTCGTGTGGTCTCCATACCCATTTGGGAATACATACATACATACATACATATTCTCACGCCTGTGTTCCCATGAGGGGTAGGCAGAACACATGAATTAAAAAATCCAGTGCCACGTTTAGCAAATTCAGGGTAACCAGATGGTTAAACGTGATATTGCAGTGACAAGTAGCTAGCCCATCGCCCACAATACACTAACCCTTTCCCAGAGTCGACTCTTACGACACCCACGGGAAGAAAGGGGGAGGTGCTATTCTAACCCGGCACCACACGGGTATACGGGGTTGGGAATACAGGTATGATATTTATTTATGTACACATGTTTTGACCTTACAATATAATTCACGAGTTAATAGAAGACATTCATTAGATGGAGTAAGTCCACACTTTTATCATACTGTTTGTTAATTGTTTATCATTATGGAAAATTAACAAGCAATTGTAATGTAGACAATATATATAAAAAGCGACATCAAACCGTTAAATTAAACAAATTTCATTGAAATAATATTACAAATTAATTATCAACATTATCAAAATATTTCAGGCCATTTAATCAAGTATTCGAAAGTGATTACTGTGATTTTATTGTAACAAAACAAATTCAGCAAATTTTGTCAATAGATGGATCAGTTAATTAGCAGTACAATGAACAGATAAAGTCCAATACAGACTGCAATTTGGAAAATAATCAGTACAGCATTGTGGTTACCGCGTGGTGGTGGGTTTAGGAAAACCCTCCATTTATTCCATGGACGTTTAACCATCTGGTTACCCTGAAATTGCTAAACGTGGCACTGGATTTTTGAATTCATGTGCTCTGCCTTCCCCTCTTGAGAATACAGGCGTGAGAATATGTATGTATGTATGTATGTTGTTAAAGGTGACTAAATAAATAGTTTAAGGTATATTTTAAGCAACAGAATAACAACGTGTCACTGTTGTACCTCTTAAAATAAAACCTAAAAAATATGCTACGAAACGTGAAATAGTCTTAGTTTTGTCTATGTGGTCTTTTGTCAGCTCTGCCCACCCCGTTTGGGAATATATTCGTGATGTATGTATGTCATCACAATCACAATGTAAATGTTGATATTGTCACAAACGTACAAAAGACAACAAAAACCCTGATTAATCGAAATGAATTCTAATTCGCCAAGCTTTTCTTCTTATAATCAATTAATTTGCTTTACACTTTCAGCTATTATTCGCGGGCATACATTCCCATTTCCCACACTCATGTTCCCACTTATTGCGCATAGTCGCAAAACAAAACCACCCACATAGTTTTATGGTCCCTGGCCATTATCTGCGTGGTAATGGCCCCAGGTGGGACTCCGGGCCCACGCTTACTGTTAATCGGTTTTTAATTGCTTTCCTATCCCTAAACTAAGCCCGTAAATCTGGAAAATTTGCGTCCCCGATCCTATGTCGAATGGCATCTTGCGAACTTGCCGAATAAATTTGGGACGAACTTATTTTAATACATTCTAGATGTTTTTATGAATACCTAGTAAGAATTACGGGTAAGACATGGATTGGAGTTGCTAACTTTTGGATAGTGCTTGATTATAATTCGATTGTTACGTGTCTGAAATGTTTTCACTGTAACTTAAAACTTTGATAGAAATAAAAGTTTCTTAATTCAATTTAAAACATAACTTGCCTCTTCAGGTAAGGCATCCATCACTGATTCTTTCTGAACCGTGAATGGTTGTATTTGGATGCCGTAAGTTCTCGAGCCTTAAATAAAACTAAATTACACTTTGTTGATTTTTTTTGTGATTTAAAACTATAGTGTTTTGTCATTGACATAATTTTATTTATAAACTGACAATCACACAAAGTAAAAACCCACGACACAAGCGAGGAAAAAGTTTGATCTGTTTTTTTTTCTGGCAATTGGAACCGTAATTGTGGTAATCTCAAAAATATTCTATCGCAGTTTACTAGTGCTCGAGCTGTTTAGAATTTGATCATTAATGGATAAATCATATTTTGACAGCTTCATACAGTTTTTGATGTTATCTGTCTGGAGTCTGTTATAGTAATTTATGGAAATAATAGCAGAGTTACCATTACTAAAGCCAAATACCCTGCACGCAATCTCGTCTTATCTGCGTTCATCTGTTGACTGTGTAAAACATGACATCATGTGTAAAAGTGCGTGCACAGTTTCAAAAAATACTGTGTTCAAATCGTGAACATTTTAATTTGTGGCTGCCTCACGTACAGACTTCTAATTGGAACCAACTATTTTATTTAAAAGCGCGTTTTTGCTAAAAGGCCCGTTTGCGAGTTGCGACCGCGCTCGCCGCTACAGACATCAGCACTCACAACTTTGCGAGAAGCCCCAAACAAACTCGGGTCGACACATCGCATAATGTAGGTACTTAGCTTCGCTATGGTAGTAAAGTATTTGGACGTATTAGGCAGTGAATTTTTTTTTTTTGCAAATATTATTTCATACAGTATGATGAGTAGTGGTAGTATTTTTTTGAGCAATTTCGGTGCAGCGTTGTTGCGATAAAAGCATCTGTTTGTCCTATAGCTGAAATGAGAGATAATAACCAAAATAAATAAATAAATATTAACATTAACTGATAATTTTTCTTTACAATATTTGAATAATTCCTT
The DNA here is from genome assembly GCA_005406045.1 of Adoxophyes honmai. Lineage (NCBI taxonomy): Eukaryota > Metazoa > Arthropoda > Insecta > Lepidoptera > Tortricidae > Adoxophyes > Adoxophyes honmai. The sequence goes on from BHDV01065850.1 coordinate 4,245, forward strand.
TATATTTGCTACGTTGCACCCATGCACAAAAATTTTATGAAAATGTTACGATCTCTGATTATGAGTATAGTCATTGCAACCGTTCATGATCGCTTCATATTTTATGTGATCGACGAACCGTTTCATGTAACGAGAATACACACTTGACTCCCCATTTCTGTCATAAATCTCACAAGAGACGACTTATGTATGTTCCAGACGACAGGCTAACAAGTTGTCTAAACCTAAAATTTTGCTGAACTGGCTAAGAACCGTGAATTAGTCATAGTTTCGTCTGTGTAACCCTTTGTTTGTTCTGCCTACGCTATTTGAGGATACACATGTTCATGTTTGTACGTACGCTTAAAACCTGCTTATGAGTTTTACTACCACACTGAACGCGTGTCGAACTCAATCAAATTTCAAGGCGATCGTTCACCAGTACATACGACCATTGCAAGACCCAACAAAACATTCAGGAAAGAGGTAAAGGGATTTCCTAGGCTTAAGGGCGTCTATTACTTAGTCTGCAAGACGCGGCGGAGGGGCAATTAACGCTCGTATTAACGCTGGCTCATAGGCCCGGGATAAAGCATGAGGTCACAGTAGGGAGGAGCCGTAGACAATATACACATTTTGTTATAAAACCTTTGAAGTTTAAGTGCGTTTTATATGAAAAAAACTAACGTGTAGTCTTTCAACAGAAGTTGGTAATCGTGCTATTTTAACCTGAGGATAAGGGGGTATACCTATGCAAGTATTTAATGTTCAAATTATTTATAATAAATAATTGTGTTCTTACATTGAGATAATATTTGCACTGGGTGTTAAAAGTTACATAACATGCCCTGCGGCAATCAGCTGAATTTTGCATTAACACAAATAATACTGCAGTTTCATAAAAAAAAAACTATATATAAGTAATTTAATTATGTATCTGTAACAACATTACTGTAGTTTGAAATTATGAAAACGAGAATATTCAAATTAAAACTCGTGTAGTTATCCTTATTACCAGCCAAAATCAATGTTAACGGTCCGTTGTGCTTTGTTTAAAATGTAAACATATTTGTGCGTGTGTATTTATTCGTCTGTAATTACAAATTAATGGTAGCGTAAAGTTAGTTTGCATTCACACTCCAATTTATATCAAGCCTGCTGTCGTTATGACCCCTATTCTCATGGGGTGGGGATAATTTGAACGCGGATCATGTCGCCCCGGCGAGCAATCCGGACGCGTCTTGGCGGGATTTACTTAAATATTTAGCTGCTATGCTGATCCATTTGATTCCAAATGATATTCCACTATTATCTCAGAGTACAGGTGTCGAATTTAAAGTCACGCTTAATTACGGTTGGTATACAGACATAGTTTTAAAAGTAGTTTTGTTTGACGTTTCAGTGTTTAAAAACCAGTATTTTTGAAAACTGGTGGGGAAGTAGGTACATTATTCAGATGTGACATGAGTGAAGGGAGATGCGGTTGATTTTTTATTTTTCGATAAGCAACAGTTTCACGTTTTGTGGTTTATTTGTTCGTCAACATCTAGAATACTAGATAGGAATTATAATTCTTTGTATACATTTATGTGAAACGGTTTTTTGTCGTCCCTGGTCTCTACCTCATCTGTGTATCATTTTAATATAACTGCTTAAATACTTACATAGACAATCTAGTTCAAACCTCATTTAAATTACACATAAACAAAGCCCCAGCTTGAACTGCTGCTTATTGCCACACATTAAAATTACGATTTACGTGTGGACATAATACCGGAACTATTAATTGTCACATACATTTAATCCGGTTTACAATTGAACCCGTTAGTTTAAATTAAGACAATCCCGACTGTTTTCATTAAAGGTAACCATGTAAAACGGTAATTTTGTTAAATAATTGTTTCCATAGACGTCGTTAGCGTTTATTAAAGGCCATAGATTTCGCGGGTCGCTCGGGTGTAATTACACGGGCATTATTCTTAAATTATTGCCACTAATATGTCGAGGGCTTGGGTAATACGCCCCTGACACTGAATTTCTGTGACGTCCCGAATACCTCCTTCGCAATTTTCCCTGAGTGTGTAATTGGTGAGCTTATGGGGCGTGGGTGAAAAATATACGGAATCTACACTTACTTTTTAGCACTTTGAATGTGATTAGACCATGTTATTGAAGATCCAAGATAAACGAACATTTTCCTTCCTAATTATTTCGCGATTTACATTAAATTGACTGCGCCAGTTAAATTTAAAGTTGAACTGGTAAACAGACAATTAAATAGATCCCAACAGTTATAATGGACGAAACTTATGGCGTAGCGTAATACAAAAGAAACTTCGTCATTATGGCCATTCTTCCTGTATTCATTTACTTTGGGACTGATTCGTTAATTGCTTTCAGAATCTTCTGGGGTCCAAGTTTCGAAGCGATTTGCTACTAATGAAATTCTTGCAAAGATTCAGTTACCTATTTCAGCATTATAATTTATTCACCGGGAGATGCTGAGCTGAGCGGAGTTCCATTGAAGCTGAGTCGAATTGGACTTCACTCAATGGAATTATTATACCTAGGTGGGATTCATTTCGATTCAATAAACATAAGCCGGTTACGAAAGGTAGGTTTTGGGGGCTTCGTATGGTGATCCGCAAAGCCAGAAAAACGGCAGCGTAAGCGGTACACATCAGTTTTGATCCCGCGCGGCCCCTATGCAAAGTTAAGAAAAATAAGTCACCCGACGCCTTTACAAATGCTTGCTCGGCGTAGTCGGCAGGAGGGACGCATGTATATATATTATTCTGGTGTTCTGTGACTTGGCGCTAGGCCTTTAATAGGAACTCGTAAAAATACGGTTTTATCACTTAGCAGGACCTAATTAAACTTTAAATTAGGAGTGTACTCATGACGACAGTTTTTTTTTTTTTTTGAGAAATATAGCTTCCAAACTTGCTTTCAGAAAGAAAACATCACTCATAAAGCTCAAAAAATACTCCTTCACAAATCACCTCTGTTTACCTTTCATTTCTAAAACTTCGCTCATAATATAATGTCCAGTGTTTTGTCGTTCCTAAACTATTCACCCTGCTGCTTGACCCAGCGAAATCAAAAAGACTTAACTGCATTGAATTTGTGACGGAGATACGCTCTTTTAATTTGGCAAGGTAACAGTGTAATCGCGACAAATAAGCGTGAGAGCACACTGAATCACCCGGCCCCGTTCACGTGTGACAGATTGCGCATTGTCAGCGATGTCAGCGGACATCGTTCGCGTCACAGTGACAAATGAAATAAGAGGATTGCCGTGACGTCACGCAGGGAAATTATGGAAATAATTGGGCCCAGCTGAGAGTTGGGTTTGTGGCTATTCATTTGTTTTCTATTACTGGTAATTAGAACATCGAATAGGCATACACATACCTACATCACGCCTGTTTTGCCAAATGGATCCCCATGGAAAATAGTTCAGCACATGCGACGCCACATTGACGAAACAACCATAACAATTTCACTTTTCGTAATCTCTTTTCGCATATTTTTAGGTTTTAAGTTAAAGGTACAACATAATAGTGACAGGTTTCCTAACATGTTGCCTGAAAGTAACCTTAACCTATTTCATTAGTAATTTTTTTATGTCATCCACAGAACAAATGGAGAGGGTTATTCTTAACCTGAACCCGACACCTATGTTTATTACTTTTTTAATAAAAAGTGGCTAAATAATTTCCGCTATAGTCTTTTGTCGGTGTTATAGTGTAGTGTGGGCTACGCCACACTCACACTTTCCCACTATGTAACCATATATAAGGCTTAGGTTAATGTAATTAAAGAGAGTCTTAAAGCAACACTTGTTCTTTCTATACGCTCCCACATCGCTTCTCATTACAATAGTTTGACCATAAAACTAAAAAAAAAGTGAGTGCACTTACATATTTAACAATTACAGTATATGCTGTCAACGAGATTACTAATCTGTGGTCGCCCGTGACGTCTTCCATTCGAATTCGGATCATCATCATCATCAATAGTCCGTATGTCATCCATTGTTGCTGCTGCATATTGTTAGTATTAAAATTACACCTTTCATAAGAATCACTCCAATTGTGTTTATAATTTTTGTTCAATTGTAACGGTTCAGCCGGTACAAGATAGTATTTACAACTATTTACAAATAAAACAAATCTTAGTCTGTACAGTGTATAATAAAAAATATAAAAAACCTAACAACTAACAATAAAATTGTAGAGAAAATATTTACAGTATTAGAAAGGTAGAAACAAGTATTTACAGAAGATAGGTAGAGGTCGTAGGTTCAGTTTTGGGCTATGTAGATAACGAATAGATAGAATAGAAATATTATGCCACTTCCCTTGCACGCCGCAGACCGCCGGTAGAGCCGTCAGTCTGGTCCGCAGGCAGCAGGGTTCAGGCCGGGCAGTAAGAAGGTAGACAGCGGGTTAGGTCGGGCAGAAGGACAGGAATCGGTAGTGGTAGGAAGGATGCAGCGGTGAGAGTAGGTAGGTACTTGAACCCTGTAGAATACGACTGCATCAGTCAACGGCTCAGACCGGCTATGCAGCGCTGGTCATGCTTAGGCGGAGCGGCTTTAGCATTAATTAATTATAAATGCCGTTACGCTCTAGCATGACCAGGCTATACATATTTACACTATACAAATATTTACACAAGAACAGGTTAAGAAATTAGACAAATATTAGTTAGAAATAAAAGGAATAGAGAGGAAGACTATGTACAACTTAAAACTATATTTACAGATATTAGTTACAGCTATCTACAATATATACAACACTCACCCTAGTCGCGGGGTCTTGTATTACGCACTTTAATTCGTGTAGTTTAAATGCGTAGTAATATTATTTATATCATTTATCAATTTTATTTTAATAAATTATTAGGCGCTCGTACAGCGCGCGTAGAGCGAAGAGAAAACAAAAGACGGCCGCTACGCTTTACTTTTCAGCCGCGCTGCGGCCGGCGGCAGTCTAAGTGGCCAGTATCAATTTGTAGCAAAAGAGGTTGCTACACAATATTGGGAGTACCTCTTAATTTTTCAGCCTATACAGGATTGACCGTAAATATTTTAATTAGTGGTTAGTATACACGTCTGAAAAACCACTGTAAATTTCAGTCACCATACGTCCCACTGCTGGACACAGAGTTCCTCTCAGTAACAGAAAGCTTGGACTATATTTCCTACACAAAACCGATGCAGATTGGGAACATCACTTACAATATTAACAGTGAAGGAAACTGCGAACACTGAGGGATTACTACATCATCTAAATGCGATTCTCTTTAGGTTAGCGATGCAGTTTGGGTTCTTATCCTGCAATTAGAACTTTTTGTACTAATAAAGGGCAATTACCTATTTAAGTTAGTTTAGGAGCATAAACTGTACCGTTTATTTTTATAGTAACTAAAAACCGTGTTAGAGTGGCCGGTAAGGAATGGATGCGGAAAGCACAAAACCGGGAAGAATGGCGTGCATTAGAACCTAGAGACCTACACTCAGCATTGGGTGGTGAAAGGTTGAAGAGGAAGAAGAACTAACAACCTAAAATAAATTGTATTTAGACGTTCGTAGTAGCACTTACTAAAATCCCGCGCGATATAAAAGTGACATTGTTCAGAATTATTGCTTCCAAACGATATATTAATTTCAATTATTTTGAAGGGTATATAGCATGTCAAGCGCAATTCATGTCGTCGTCACGGACAGTATGTCAACACCATGTTAAGCCTGGAATGGACAGATAGGACAATAGGCAGCCTCCGAGCAACTGTTCTGTTTATAGGCTTTGTTATGGACTGTCTGTAGTAGATTAACTTAGTCAATTACAAATCTCACATTAGTAATAGAACATTAGTTCCGAAAGCTGGTAATACCATGCCTTATCTGAAAACTTTCTTTGCTAGTTTTATATCAGGCTGGCGTAGTTTCTTTAGATGTTGCTACGTCTCTATACGAGTACCTATTCTATATTACTTTTATTTAATTTAAGTAAGTTTAGATGCTATTCGTCAGTAGATTGGAAACTGTACTTGGATCCTGTAATAGCATCCACAGCATGGTGTCTTCTCTGCCAAGTACTTGTATTGATATGGATCATTTTCTAAATCTAATTGAAAACAATTTGAGGAATTTTTAGATATATTGCGAAATCTTTGAAGGATATATTAATAGATTTTTGTAAAGACTCTTATTGTTTAGAAGGTACAACGTGAAAAGCTATGAGGTCAGTCTCACCAGGGTCAAATGATTAAGACACTCCAGCTTAAATAACGAAAAAAAATTTTACTTCTAAACAACGCGGGCTGAGCCGGCCCATCATTCAGCCAGGCTCTCAAACTCTCATTAACCTCCAATCTTTTCAACACCTGCGTGGAATTTGAGACCAGAGCATTAATTTGCCCTTGCGTAAATAAATCTCCCGAATGAAATATAATTTTCCGCCATGTAATTTTTGAAATAGAATGGTTTTTTCACCGTAATCAGAGCCAGGCGAGTAGTGATAGCGGGATTAAGTCGAGAGGAAATTACCCAGCCCGGGATACCCGAGGTACAGCAAATTGAATTTTTTGCACAAATGAAAAAATGAACCTGGCGTTAAACTGTTAGTTAAGGATTAAAGTCTTGTGATCAAAGTTGTCTATTGGAGTGGAATTTAAAAATGAAGTGATGTTTTACTTCAAATTGTGGGTATGAATGCCATAGCTAATGTTTATTTAAAGAGAGTAAAATTACGCCATGCATTTTTGTGTCTTAAGTAAGTAGATACACAGTAGAGAATTTAATTCCTGACCTACTAACTAAGTAATTCTTTATTGTAAACAAAACGTCATAGTAATACCGCGCTATAGAGATATGGTATTATAGCATTGTTTCATAAAAAGTTGAAAATTTTATTCCTTGTTTGAACCTATTATTAATTAGTTCTTACATTTTGAACTTTACTAGTGCAAAATATCAAAAATTGAAATCGTCGCCGTAACTCAAATAACGCAGAAAATAAACATCGATATCAAACACGATTGGAAACCACTTGGGAAAAGCTAGTCAGCAATTTCTCATTTCGTCATCCATTCGTCGCTAGACAATCGGAGGTCGCTCGCTTCTGCTGGCTCCCTAATACCGTTGCGCAGCAAATCCGCCTATAGACGAGTATTAAGGGATTCTAAAGTAACCCTATAGGTACGCCCGCCGAGCCGACTCGCACTTTTAAAGAACCACGCTTACATCTCTCTTTTTATGATTGTTCTTCTTTTATTGGAGTACTTTTGTTTCTTAAGTGAAATTTCCTAAGTTAGAAAGGCGGGGTTTTTGCTGAAATCCGTACTTACTCCAGCCGTCGTAAAAGTTGGCCGATTGAAAAAAATGCTTCTTTGTTTCTTGCTCCACGATTACTCTGTTGTTTGATTTAGGTACTTCTTTCGATGTTGTGTTTATAAATTGCATGTACCATCGCGAACAGGGATTGTTGAGCCACATACCTATGTTTGTAACTTGATCGTGTAATACTAATGGGTCATTGTCATAACCCTAAAAAAACATGTCCATTTGTAATTATATAAGACATTTTTAATAATTGCATTCAATTTACATCATAACTATAAAGTACAGCAAACGTACTAGACTATACTATATCATATTTTCTATAAATGTAATTATTTGTTTTGTTTATCACCACAAATGTAACTGAAAGTCCACTTCGGTGGACTGTCCGGATTCCACCTGTTAATAGAATGTGGCTTTAAAAAAATACATCTCTTTTATTATTGTACAAAAATGCCATTTTTTCCTAATCAATGTATGATTTCCATTTAACATTATTAGGATTTAAAAAATTAGATGGAAATAAAACACATTTTTTGCATCATTGAATCTTGTCACAACATTTTTTGTCTTTTTGGTGGACATTACTTTAAATTCTAGAAAAATTAGGGAAAAGTCAAATGAATAGACCGGGACATATAATTTAACTCATTCACTATCGTACTATCCCTGTTAGCAGCCATTTTGCCGTGACTTGTGCGCAGCAGACGATATTGTTGTGTTAACAAGAATATTTGGTGGTGTCAATGTTGAATTGTCTTTCCGGTTACTGCTGTATTTTGTAAGTACATCGCTATAAATCCACCAAACGTTTTTAATAATTAGTTAAGCATTCAAACATTGTAAATATGCCTTGCCTCTTGAATAATCCTTTAAATGGCTGGTGTTGTGAATGATATTGCGGAGAAAGTCCATTCGGTGGACGTCTTTTTGGTGGACTTTTTGTAAACCCAAACGATAAATGATTGTATTTTGATTGATTTCTTGTAATTTGGTTTAATTTTTTATTATAACTTTAAAAACTAGCTTCTGATTCCTTTTTTGTTTTATCCGTAAATGACTAGTGACTGAATACATGTTTAAATGTAAATTCTGTAAAGGTAAAAAAAACTGTAGAAGATTTAACAAAAACATACAAAATAAGCTTTGGAGGAAAAATGGAATGATGCACGACGATGCAGAAAAAAAAACAATATACAAAAAGAAACTTAAAAGTACATCGCACGCAAAATACTGCCTTCGATTCTAGTTATTTTAGTACCATGAAATGGGTGAACGTATTGCAGTGAAAAACAGAAGACTGTTGAAAGCAAAGAAACTTACTTACTTAGAATGAAGTTGATGACTTCAGAATGCAGCAACCATTAAAAATTAGTGAGTGCAGTCTGTTTGTTGATTGAAAAAAATGTTCATAAAAGTATACAATTTTTGGACGTATATTCTGTAAGTTTGGATACGTCAACGTTAAAACAAGGAAGAGCCACCAAACCCCCACTTTCATACATACTTCTTGAAGACTTGAAGGCTTCCTAGTCTTCGGAGGACGAAGGCATATTTGGTCCACCGAAAAGAATTGTCATTTCGGTAGACAGACACAAAATATTTTTTATATACTTTTTGAATGTATTTACGTGTCTGATTGTTCATGATTATGAGAATATATCATGAACGTTATTTTTGTTTAACATGTTTACAGTTTTTGATTTGTTTATTTATTATTAATTAACATAATTAGTCCACTTGGTGGACATATTAGTCTTTTTGGTGGAACCAAAATATCGTTATTTCGTTTTAAATCGTTTTTTTCGAATAATTGATCTCTGAATGATACTCAGTTCTGTTGCAAGTTAGAGTAAGAGTCGTAATATACCTTTGATTTTTATAAATCACGTGTTTCATTTTTTAGCGAAAAAAATTGCCAGGCTTGACAATGACCCTAATCCAATAGCTGACATCTAGTCTGTCACATCGGTCATTGATTACACGTCTAAATTGCGAACAGTGGCAAGTGGCTCAACAATCCCGATTCATGGCTATACCTACTTCTTTCGATGTTGTATTTATAAATTGCATCTTCATGTACATACATGTATACAGTGAAAGTAGTGAACTTTGAGGTAGTTGATCGAAAGAATTATAGGAGGAAGCTAACACGCCATGAGGTAAAGGAGTGTAAGTAACCGCGCTATGCAGAGCTTGCAGCTACAAAACAGCATGGCACGAAGTGGATTAACTAATAAGATTAGCATAATTGCACTGCCATTGCACGCGAGACCACGGCTTTCATAATTAGCACCTTTTGTTATAAATTGCGCGTTGCCAAGTAACTTCGTACGATTTTAAATAGGCCACCTTTACTTGACTTAAGGCTTTTAAAGTCGCTGGAATTTTATTGTTCTACGAAGAATTCCGGTGCGAGACATTGTTCTGCGTCTTTCGCAATAACTTTATAAGTTTAAAGAATGTTATCAGTTTCGTGAGGATTCTCAAAGTGAAATGTTAAAATGTCAATTCGCCAGTAGTAATGAAAACTATGGGTCATGCAAATCCAAGAAGCGCAAATGGAGAAAAATATCTGAAAACAATTAGATATTTTTCTGGATAGACTACGAGTATTATCTTCTCTGATGAGCTTTATAAAGAGGACGGCCATTGACATACGAAATCGGATTCACGCATCAACGCTCGACAGATGTAACATACCCGCAAAGTACTCAATCGCCACCAACCAGTGCAATCAGGTAAGAAATACCTACAGTAACTGGTTCAATTAATGAGGGTTCAACCAGATATCTTGTCTCGTCGACCTTTACAATCTAGTGCGAACATAAATTGTGATAGAGAGAGCGCCCGGGCTTGTTTAATTTCACGACTGAATAAATCCAAATGTTATGGAGCGATGGCGGACGCGGACTTTGAGGCTATTGAATTAGTTGGAAGTGCGTTGTTTTAGACGAAACGATGCAAATAGTGCCGACACATTTTAATATACAGGGTGTGGCCTGTAATAGGGGCGATAAATTAAAATTTAGAATATTTAACGTATCAGTAATTAATCCCAAATGATTTTAATTAATGAAAATGTTTTTTTTTTTCATATTTCCTTACAAAATAAATCGAGCTAGCAATGTAGGTACTACCCATACTTAGTGTCCAGTCGTAGTATGTATTTGACATTGGCATTTACAATCGTTTCAATAATATCGACAAACCTATTAAATTCACCAATATGGTTTAGCAAGCATATAGCATTATGCAGCTATTAGTATTACATAAGGGTCACCTTAATTAGTAGGTGTGAACGTACGAAATGCGAAAGAACTACATGACTCCAAAGAAACCACACATTTTTTTTTTCTTAAAAAAAAAAAAAAACATTAAAATACCACTTGCAAACCTTATTCTGAATTTTCGTTACTTTTATTATAGTTTTCTGCGACATAGATATCGCACGGCCTTTCATTATGTTAGGTTAGATTAGAAACGATTTATAATTTTGTAAAATTCGGCAATTTTGTGGCGATATGCCAATGGACTGCAAACCCATAGAACAAGATAGAATAATTCTCGTGACAGTTATTGCTTCCACTATTATTAATGAGCCAACGAAACAAATAATGTAACTTGCTTACTCGCGAACTAATAGTTACTTCCCGTTTACTAGTAAACCGTTTAATTTATTAATTAGTTACCATTTTAGTATATTATGTTAATGTGGTAAGTATGTACCTACTCAAAACGCTAGACGACAAAAAAACTATTTAGTCCGTTAGATAAATTACCAAAAATACATACATACATACAATCACGCCTGTGTACCCAAATGGGGTAGGCAGAGCACACGAAACGTGACATAGACAAAACCATGATAAAATGACTATGTCACGCTTCGCAGCCACTTCTAGCATAGTTTTAGGTTTGCAAAGATGAAAGAGAAATACAGGTAAATATATTGCATACAACATATTTTTTTATTTGACAAATTAAAAAATGACGATAATCTGTATTGCTTGAAAGTTTCGCGTGACGTCACGCCTAGGTACAATTTTTACCTAGGTGTTACGTCACAAGCCCCCGCTCCAGATGATTGATTTGATGATCTATAACTTTGTCAGTGTTTAGTTATTTGATAAAAGAAAAAACATGACATGTGTCTCATATTTTTACACAATCTAACTAACGAACTAATTAGAATTTCATTTTTTTAACCCAGCTGTCAACCCTATTCATACAAGAGATATATCATATCTGTGTGGAATGCAACACAGACTAACAATGGCCACATCTCAATGCATTAATTGGACAGCGATGTTCCATTTCTAGAAACGTAGAAACACAACAGTCAGCAAATATGATTTCATTGTGGAATTAGATAACTCCGCGTCGTGCCGGGCTAGAATAAGCACCTTCCCCTTTCTTCCCGTGGGTGTCGTAAGATTCGACTTTGGGAAAGGGTTAGTGTATTGTGGGCGATGGGCTAGCAACCTGTCACTGCAGTATCACGTTTATCCATCTGGTTACCCTGAAATTGCTAAACGTGGCACTGGATTTTCAAATTCATGTGCTCTGCCTACCCCTCTTGGGAAAACAGGCGTGAAAATATGTATGTACTCGTATGTATGTATAATAAATATAAGTTCTTAGTAGGTTATATAAAAGGGGTGGTATAAGTTTTACGTCGATGTCCTTCTCTTTAAAATGTGTGTTTTTGGCGTTGAAATCTACGATGGATGGATCAATTTCAATGCTGAAGTTTGAAAATAAAATATCTGTGGGTCGCAACTTTCAAAGCTGGTACGGTTATATTATAATTTATCAAGTAATTTTTGGTGAATTAAGTTGATCTTATTAAAACAAATCTCTGTGGTGGGCAACAATGGTATCTAACTTAGCGAAAAAAAAATTTTTTTTCATTTTAGTGATGTGAAAATGAAGGTTTTTTATTATCTTTTAAAAAGTAGCCTATTTTTTTATATGCCGCTCAAGTAGCCTATTGGGAAAATATAATTAACATATTTGTAGGTAGTTTTAAAAGCAGTATGTTGTTTTGTTATACCTAAGTAAATATGTTGTATTCTTTCTTGTGATAAATAAAAATGTATTTTCCTTCATTTTCATTTAAAATTAGTGATTTTCACGACTAAACTTTCCCATTAGTCAATGCAGCCCCTCTCCTCATGTCCTATTTATCGCCCGTACATCATGATAAGGGTGCCCAACTTGGAGGGCTCCCAGGGCATCGTAAATATTCATTACTCCAGCAACATTGAACTCTTGTTTAAGGAACGCACGTAAAGCCCTTTTTGGGATTCCCTTAAATAAAATTCTCAAGATGCAATTGTTTCTGGGATTTTCATGACACGATTAGATACATGTTAACCTAAATCGAGGAAGCAGATTATACGAAGCATAGCACAGACAAACCCTGACCATTTCGTGTTTTGCAGCCACTTTGAACATAATTTTAGGCATAAAAAATGAAGAATAAGGTATAGTAGTGACAAGTTGCTAAGCCCGTCGTTTAATTATAAATATAACTTAACTCATTTTTTTAGTCGTCTCTTACGACATCAGCGGAAGAAATGGAGGTGTTTCTTCTAAACCCGACACCACATGGTACTACAGTGAAAGCTGGTTAAGTGGGACCTGGATAAGTGAGAAACCTCCATAACTAGAACTCATGCTGAGGTCCCACCCCCTTGACACTGAATTACCTCTGTTAGTGGGACGAAGCAAACCTCTATATCTGGGATTTGTTCTTTCGATTTATCATCATAGTTACCTCTATAACTGAGACAGCAAGTGAATTTAATATACATAAACCTCTGTAACTGAGATAACATCGTTTTGTTTGTTTGCTTACTTAGGTAGGTATTCTTATTCTACTCACAAATTCCGCACCTAAATATGTCAAGTAATGTTGAGCCTCAATGACCTCCAGTTTTAATTTCGCTTTACTATCATACAGATGTTTATTTGAAAAATATCAAAACGAAATCTTTATCATTGTGAAAAACTGAAGTTAATACCCGTTTATGAAAGTGGGAAGATACACTAAGAAGTTCATGTCGAATTTAAGGGGCCAAAATCTACTGTTTTAAACTTTCGTGATTCTCACACATAATTATGTTTACGCGGGACTTAATCACGGTATTTTGTCGGTCGCGAGGTATATGCGTACGCCGAAGGATGTTATTCCCTACCAAACACCGGGTGTTTATAAGGTTGATTGTAGTTGTGGTAGTTCCTATATTGGCCAGACAAAGCGGACTATAGCTGAAAGAGTCAAAGAACATATTGCAGCTGTTAAAAATCGCCAAATAAACAAATCTGCCATAGCTGAGCACTTGTTGGAGTCTGGACCAAACCATTGGATCGAGCTTCATAATCCCAGAATCCTCTCTACAGAACGCCATTATTACTCGCGAATAGTGCGTGAAGCGGTTGAAATTAAAAAGCATAAAAATTTTAACCGAGGGGATGGTTTTAAGCTTTCGTCTTCATGGAATCCGGTTATTAATAAGTGTCAGCCTAGAGACGAACATTCGGTGCGAGCGTCTGACATTGTTAGTGTTGTGTGTCGGTGTAATAGAGGAACGGTGGACAATATCGGTGAAACGCGGGTAGTTCGGGGAGCCGTTACTGATGAAAATCAAGTGCGGGTAGTTCGAAGGACCCGGGCTGCCAAACAAACGTCGAGCTCCGCTTCAGTCAACTCGTGACCACGGTCGCTGTAACGCGGCCGAAACGTCGAGAGGTAATTAAAAAATACCGTGATTAAGTCCCGCGTAAACATAATTATGGGCCAAAATCTGTTTCCATATTTGTAATACGTGTAAACATGCTTGAATATTTTTTGTTTATTACCTTCATTATTTTCTTTTAATTAAAACTCATAATGTTTAGGGACATAACACATTATTTTATTAGATGATTGCACCTCTATAACTGAAATAATCTGTATTCTGACCTCTATTAATGGAACCCTCTGTAAATGAGACAGATATTTATTCATACCTGGATATCTGAGACACTGGGTAAGTGGAATACCTCTATAAGTGAAACAGCAATGCAGGTCCCTTGGAGTCTCACTTAACCAGGTTTCACTGTATTTTATATATCCTTTTTTTTCAACTACTAGTAAAACATACCAAAAATTATAAAAATAGTATATAATTTTTGGTATGTTTTACAGATATTTAGACACAACAACCAAAAAACAACAATCAAAACACAACCGGTTAAAATCTAAAGTTTCCGTAGACAAATGTCTAAATGTTAACAATCCTAAGTTGAACTGTGTGGGAATAAGACGTGAGATGGATTTTTACTGGTTTCTGATTGAAGACCTATAAATATAGTACAGCAAACAATGGATAAATATACAAGTCTATCCAAGACTTCCGTTCCGGATATGAATCATATAGGTCGATAAAGAATCACCAAACCTTGTTTTTTCTATTCAACTTCTGGAAATGTTTACCAAATGGACAATAGACGGAACCCTGAAAAACATAGTTCCATATCTGCCACATCTTACGACCGTAATGCCATTAAGTCAGCTTTATTACCATAACAACAGAGTCCAAGACAGGCTGGCGTTGTATTTCACCGACTGGACTAATGATCCGTAGTGATGTAATAGGTTTTATTTCAGCAGTTTGGGCAGTTTTCTTCATACTTTCGTGAACTAGAGTAATTATTCATTATTATAGAAAAAATATAGGTACGGCATTGTTGATAAATTGCCGAGGGTGAGCACATAATTCATCTCGGCGCTAAGTACTGCTTAAAGTTTCTAAATATCTCAGTAATATTTTTGATTAATAGCCCATGCTACCATACACGAAAATATTCCATGGCCCTATTCTTTCACTAATCATGAACATGAATCTAGAAAGTAAAGTTAAGAATTTCCTTTTTTTTTATTTTGTAACCACGTGAAGCAAAAATCCAACTGTCTTTGTAAATATCACCACATGATCTGCAACTTTTTAGATCGTCATTTTTTTTATCGGTTTAATAGTAACCGAGTAAAAGAATAGTAAAATAAAAATACATAAGTAGGTACCTAGTAGTAGTTTTAATTTAGTAATTACGCTAAAATACTACACATCTTTCCTTTTATCGTTTTTCATTAACCACTATCATCTCCAAACTTCCATACAACCTGAACCAGTAAATAAGTTCAATTGTCATGTTTTCTTTCCTAATGTCGGCACGAGCGGTAATGTGCAGTGCCATTAAAAAGACATAAATACACAATCGCGTCTATAAATGTCAGGAGTTTCGTAGTTCGTTTTACTAACTGTGTGTCGCAATCTACAGCGTTATTTTTTCACATTACGGTACGTAGTGCTTTGCTTTTTCAGGATGTTAGCGTTCTTTTATGCTATCAACTTAAGCAGCTGCTCTAGTTTACTCTGCTTTATGTGAACACTAGAGTGTGCTAGTTTTTTCTTGCAAATGTTTTAAATTAAGTTATTTATTGCTGGTGCATTAAGTTATTTTTAGCAATTCGACGCGTTTTATGAATCGAACAAATACTGTCGCAATGCGACTTCTCCGCAAAAAAAAAGAACTCAATTAGACAAGCATATTTAGTCTATTAAATAATTCAAATTGGCAAATATTAAAAAAGTTCTTGAATTGTGGGGTTATGACGTCACTTTTTTTTTAATGTACTCCACAAGACGCCACTTGAAACTTTTAACCATTGTATCCTCGTATTTGTTTGTAAAACAGAAGAAAAAATACGTATACAAAGCTATTTAAATCTAATTTACGGACTAAACAATCCGTGTATTTTTTCTGACCTGTTATATAATTTACTACAATCTAAGCCTTAGTCCATTGCATTCAAAGCAGTTAAAAGTGCCTACACCGAAGGTATTTACATCATGATAGGTTTACACAACACTATCAAGTTTTCTATATCAAAAGGCACACACTAAAGTCACAAACTACGTAGATACGATAATATTTTATCTGCGTATAATACCATCTTTCGATATATAATTATGTCGGTGCCAAATGATACTTCACGATAAAATCTAAGTCATCTGCGCTGTGTGTGTTGGCTCATCGAATTGTACAAGGAGCTATATTGTCAGATATGCGGTTAGATACAGACACCTTATCATATCTGCTTAGTGTGAGACACCCTATAATCAAATTAAACAAAAAAAAACCGACTTCGAATCTATACTAATATATAATAAAGCTGAAGAGTTTGTTTGTTT
>BHDV01065872.1:0-13012 GCA_005406045.1 Adoxophyes honmai
CAACCGCTTAAGCCGTTGGATAGCTCGCACTTGATCCGATAATTTATTATTATTATTATCGAAAAGAGTAACATGTAACCTTTATTTTGCAGCTTCCATGGGATGGCTTCACATGCAAAAACTATTGCTTCCTTTGTTTGAAAATGTATGCGAAGCAAGTACCAACCCCATAGTCGTTCGAAACGCTCAAGATTTCAATCTGGATGTAGTAGGAAGTAACTATACGGTAAGCTTTTGTAACAGAGTTTAAGTCAGCGCTTCCCAGACAGTGTTGTCTGTAGTTAGGTACAGTTTAAATGTTTATTCATGTATGTTCTCCTTTTTACAGGATCCCGAAATAATAAGCAATTTAAGAAAACTCTACTTCAGCAATAATCAGCTGGCTAAAGGAGAAATATTCACAGAACTGAACCAAGATCACATGTACGAATTGAACTTGGTCTACGAAGTGCTCTGCAACGCGCCAAATTTCGATACGTTTTACAAGGCAGCATGTTGGGCACGCCAAAACGCCAACTGTGGCTTATTTGTGAATGCCATTTATATGGCAATTTTGAAAAGACGCGATACAGTAAACATAGCAGTGCCAGCGCCTTACGAACTTCTACCGAATTACTTTATCCGTCGTGATGTTATCATCAAAGCATCGACTCTATTGGCTGGAGGCGACATCACATCTGAAGGCATGCTTAATGAAGGAAATGCTTACATAATCGACGCTGACTACACTTCTAATACTGATGCTGAAGACGAATCCAAACTAGCATACTTCCATGAAGATATCGGTTTAAATTCATATTACTTTTTGAAAAGACTGAAGTTCGCACCCTGGTTTCACTATACTCAAGTAGAAGATTCTAATTTTGGAGAGTTTTTGTACCATTTCATGAAGCAATTGGGTGCTCGTTACAATCTAGAACGATATTCGAATGGGCTGATGTTTTTAAACAACGTTGATTGGACCAGTTGCAAGGCAGTTCCTTACGACCCTATGTTAATCTTCTCTAATGGTGAAGCGTTCAGCACCAGAGATACTACAGCAAATGGCCCTACCAACACTGTGATACAAAATATTGAAGATACTATATCTTCTGTCATTCCTCCTATGGTGAGTTACCATACAATTGTTTTTGCTATAAAATCGAGGTCGTATATAAATAATCACGTAACTATGTATGTATCTCTCTTTGTTGTATTGTCTCTTTAATCCTGTATCTGGTTTTTAAGTCATAAAGTTAAACTTAAGACTTATTGTAACATCATTGTATTTAATGCTTACAGGTTCAAAACGGTGACTCTAAGACACAGATTATCAATAATTTGATGGAAATTTTGGTGTCTAATTTGGAAAATTATGAGTTTGAAGCTCGCATGTGCTTTGGAGGTGCAGCAGTTGAAAAAAGGTAACATAATTTATTTTTAACATTAAATGGTCACATACACCACTCCTTCAATCCCAAATGGATTAGGGATAGCCAACGTAATGCCTGACAAAATCTGCACAAAGCAATAAAGTAATTCAATGCTGTGTCAAGTTTCCAACTCGCATTGGAACTACAGCTTAAGTCCTCTCGTACAAAGAAAATGAAGTTGTGGAATGTAATTAGACACGTATCATAAAGTTTATTTTATTTTATTTTAACATAATATTTCCCGTGTGGTGCCGGGTTAGAATAGCACCACCCCCTTTCTTCCCGTGGGTGTCGTAAGAGTCGACTCTGGGAAAGGGTTAGTGTATTGTGGGCGATAGGCTAACAACCTGTCGCTGCAATATCACGTTTAACCATCTGGTTACCCTGAATTTGCTAAACGTGGCACTGGATTTTTAAATTCATGTGCTCTGCCTACCCCTCATGGGAATACAGGCGTGAGAATAAATTATGTATGTATTAATATTATATGGGAAATTGGCATGGAAAAAGTAATACTCATTATTTTTATTTCTTTCTAGATGGCAATCAGTATTAGCGCATCATATGACATCACTGAGAGATCCCGTATTTTGGATGATAAATAAGAAAATTGTAGACATGGTGGATAAATCGCTTAAAACATTACCTGGTTACACAAGAAATGAATTATTCTTCCCAGGAGTAAAAGTTTCGAATGTTGAAGTCAAGAAAGTTATGACAATGTTTGAACCGTTCAAGTTTGAAGTAACTGATGCTTTAAAATCTTCCACAAATAGTCCTATGTTCCAAGTAGACATTGTCCAAAGTAGATTAAACCACAAACCATTCACAGTCAAACTTAATATTACATCACTGGTCAATCAGAAGGGATTAGTTAAGTTATATTTGGGGCCAAAAATTTTACCAGGAGAATTTGCGGCGAAGAAAGACTTATTCATGATGCTTGACAAATTTGAAATCAATTTAAAAGTTGGAAGTAATGTGGTATCAAAAACATCCAGTGCTTTTGAAAATATATCGGAAGATTTTATATCGCTAAATGATCTTCGTAAATTAATTGAAGATGCTGAATCCGGATTAGACGTTCAACCTCAAAAATCTATTAAAACTTTAACTGGTTTCCCATCTCGTCTTATTTTACCAAAAGGAACACCGGAAGGGCTTCCGATGCAGTTGCTTGTTTTCGTGGCGCCATTCACTAAAGTTGTAGCTGGAGGTATGAACTTAATACCAAGAACAGAATTTAATTCGGCAACTTTATCTCCTGGCTACCCGTTTGACTTAGATTTCGACGATAAACAATTTTTTGCATTACCAAACGTTATGATTAAAGACATAGTAGTTACCCACAAAGATAACAAAGGCGGAAGTAAAGGCGGTCCAGAGGGTTCGAAAAAATGGTATGATGGAGACAAATCAGCCTCTTACGGCCCTAGCAAAGAACCCGAAGCGAGTTTGAATGTTATTCATTTTGAAGAGCTTAGTGATTCTAATGACGCTACGCAAGATAGTTTCGGTTACGATGTAAGAAAAGGTCAGTACCGTCCAACATCTGGCTCCTATGGACCGAAGAGAGAACCTTATGATTACACGTTAAAGAAAAGTCAATACGGGAAGACTGGAGACTATGCTGCAAAAAGAGGTAGTTACTACAAAGATAAAAAAGAAGTTGAAACAAATAAAATTTCTGAAACAGAACACGGTAAACTTGAGGATAAGGAAAATCTTAACACCGATGTTCCTGAGACAGTTGAAGTCATTTCCGATGACAGTAAAACAAGTGGGAAGAACGACAAAGAACAAGATACCGAATTAAATGTAGGTGACCAATTAAAGGTAAAAGATGATGACAATTATTTTAATCGTCAATTTTTAACCAACTTGTTATGGAATGGCTACGCGTATCCGATCGAAGAGGACTACGTAGTACCGCAGAGGTACAATGTCGATTATATTTATGAATAACTGCTAGTATGACCTATGTGAGAAATTTAGTACCTACCTGTTAAATTAGATTAATTAAATAAATTTGTTATTTAAGAATGTTCTTTTTTTTCAACATTGTTTGTCTCTATCGAAAACAGAGGTGAAATCAGACATCCGTGGAAAAACATCAAATAAAATGTCTCTTTAATAAGTACTGTTAAAGTATTAGTTTATTATTAGCTGTGGGCTAGTTAAGTATCAGTACACATGTGAGTTGCAGATTTTTTACTGTATATTTGGCAAAGTAACAAAATACTGATAGCGAATTTTCATGTCACAGTGAGTTGTAATTTTTCTGCAACAACACATTATCAAAACAACTTGTTATTGATTCCCAAAAAATATTGATAAAAACTAATAAAATTTGCTAGTTTAGTACTAAAATTTGCAGTAAGTTTTGAAAACTCTTTTCAACAGGTCTGAAGACAGGAGTCTGTAATAATGCACATTATTGCTATTTTACGCGGTTTTCTGTCATTATTATTGGAAATGTTCCAAATATTCTTCAACGCCGTTACGCTTTCCCTATTTTCATCTTAGAAAATTTAAAAACCATCGCTCACTACTGTGACACGAGCTCAAATACAAATAGAAATACATTTACAGTCGATTACAAGGTTTCTTTAAAGAAGTGAAATATTTTTTGACGGTTTATTATTATAAGTTATTGTAAAATGTGGAATGGGGTCGTACCACAGGAAAAAGTATTATTTTTCAAAAACACCTAATAATTTACTGTTTACATTTTAACAGGTAATATTTCGTATGTGAGAGACAGTTTGGCAAATAGTATCACTACGATTGAATGGCGAATAAAAATAAAACTTCTTGGGTAAATTTGATTTAAGTATTTTAGGGATTTGACATTTTTACTGCTTTTTGATGAAATTTCGGTACTGACCAGTAATGCTTTGTTTTTTTTTAACTACCATACCCTATACTATACCATACCACTACAGTACCTATACACCTTCAGATCCCATGGATTAAGGTTAACTTTGAATCGCAGTAATATTTATAGACTTCCATAAAATACCAGTATAGAACGCATTGAAATAAAACTTTACGAGAAGTTGTTATAATAAAACTTTGTGTATATTTACACATGTCAAGTTTCATCGGAATCATAATTCCTCATGTAGATTGTAGTTTATTGCTCTGTTCATAAATCATTGTTAAATTTACTGCACATCTGCCAAAAGCAAGAAAATGTGAAGCAATTATATAATCTTGTGTGAAATCTGGTTTGGCCGCCAATTGATGGTAAATAAGTGCAGAGTTTATATTTATACTTCGCCGTTAATACCACAAAGCAACGATTATCAAATCACAGTCACAGTGGTTTATTATTTGACGGCTACATATCATCGTTGCAATCAGCATAGAAAACAGTCCGTTCCGTGCCAAAATGAAGTTATATTTCCACACCATTGACACCGATGATTCAGGATCCAGCACCAATGCTGCGAGCCGGCAAACATTGCTTTTGGCTATGATTGCCAATTATTTTTGGTCAGGGAATTTAAATCACAGCAAATTGCCCACGCGTCAGTTACGGATCGACTAGCAAATTAATGAGAACCTGTTAGTGCTTGAGATTGCTGGGATATTAAATTTTAACACAAGTCTAGTTCAAAGAAATTACGCCATACACAACACTAAAGACGTGGTACCTACCAAACATAAAATCACCCACAAATAAGCTGTATGTGTATTAAAATAATAACAAGAGTGTAACCAAGCAATAATTAAGAAGAATGTTGAAATTGTGGTTACTTAAACTCAGGTGATTTCGACCTAATTGAATTCCAAATCCTCGTCATCCATCCTTACACCAAACGACTCGAGAATCAAGCGAGGAATGCTGAAATGCCACTCAGACGGCACGTGGAATACTAAACAGCTCCACGCTTACAGTGTTGGAGATGATATGGCCAATAAAAATAGACAATTACACCGATTGAATGATCCCACAACTATGCCGAGTTCATTCAGGAAGTGCGGTCATTTGGCTTTTGTCTGATCTCTCGGGTATTTTTATTGCCACTCAATTACGGCAACTATGTAAAATAATTCGATTAAATTATGAGAACACTAACACTGCCGACAAGCCGATCGCAATACGGTGCGATACCTTTTTACTTTCTTACAGTCGTGTAAAAAAAAAGTTTCTAATTATACCATCGCTAAATCACAACGGAAACATGCATCACACTTAATTATCATTCAGTCATTAAATCAAACGCTGACCCAATTTCTATTTGCGTCCAAACTGACGAATTCAGGCTGATTTAGTTTTTCTTATTGTGGCATTCTGGAGAGAATACAAAAATTATAGTCGATCACCGACATTCTATATCTGCGCGGGCGCCGCGTGCCGCCGTATAACCCGTTTCACGCGCCAGTGGTAGCCAATCGATGACGCATTTACGCCCCATTGTGTAAATCTAGAATTACAACTAGGAACTTTAATTACTACGAAACAGTTGGGCATTTGGCTGGTTAGAATAAACGTAATTAAGAAATTAAAAATTTATATTTACTTGTGATAATCAAATTTGCCTTTGTTACCGTTATTTAGACGAAATTTTATTTAACATAAACTATAAACAATACATTTTACATTGTACTTAATATCGTTAACACGCACAGTCAAGAATCCAAAAACTACCTTCATGTTGTGACAATAAGAGCTCACAATATTTTCGGGCACTTTAGCCGTGCCAATGTCTTTGACTGTACCAATTTGATCTACTAGGTAGTCGCTTAAAATCGTATTGTGATCTTGTGAAAATGTGGCTGATTTCGGCAAATAGCTAATTACTCTCTTTGTACATCTACGTTTAGCTACGCTAGGCAAATCCCTCTCCGTTTAAACGTCAGTCGTCTCTATCCCAGACACGTCTACCAAACTGCTTCAAATTTATACCTAAATCATCCCGCCATCTCCTATTCAGTCTATTTCTCTTTCGGCAACCATCTCGTGGGATCCAATCGGTAGGGATGTCGTTCTATGTATCTTTACCACCAGGGCTACATTTTACACGTTAGGAAAGTTAAAATTCAGCTAATTATAAGCTTGTTTTTATAGAATGCAAGTAGAAATATTTTACTACCTATTAGCATTATTCCTTAATTGAAGGAGTTTTTTTTGTGATAAAATAGCTAATGCAGTTGTTCGATAAACGATTAAATATTCTTAGAATCATGTAATAGATTATTCGGATTTAACTTCCAATGTTTTAAATGCACCTAAAGGTTCAAAATATCTGGAACGACATCGTCCCTTTCAGCGAGCCGTGACGTCGCGACGCTTAATATTTTCACTGGGTTTGTTTTGTATCGCCGTTGGCATCAAAGGAATTTTCTGTTAACTAAGGAAATGCTCGAATATATTAGCGCACGTTACCGACTCTGGAATGTCTTACGCGTGGCATGTTGAGCATGCCCCGATCTGTTACGATCAAGGACTGGCCAGTTTACGTTCCGAATGATTGTGTTGATACAGTAAACACTGGACTTTACTTGTACTCCATTTTGGTGTGTTTAGCGTTAAATTCTTTTGTTTTTCACTAGCTATTCGGTTTCATTTTGAACGGACAATGATTTTTTCTAGACATTATTTATCCACATTTTGGTAAATATTAACAGAACTATGTTGATAGAAACCATATCCAAAAATCCGTAGAGATAGAAATATTTTGGTGTTATTAGTTCACATAAAGATTGGGATTGTTTAATTATGATGTTTTTTTTTAATAAAGAAAAAGGAAACAGAATATCTGTAAGGTTTAAGTATCCAATATGATTAAATAATCGCTAAGGCAATGTAACGAACCATTTCATGTCAGGTTAAAATCAGGTAGGTAACCCTATTGACCTCAGTTACATTGATATGTTAATAAGATAAAGAACTGTAATCCCAAAATTATTCAGTATTAAAAGAACGTTCAGAGGAGTTATTTGTTTTGCATGAAGAGTATAGCTTAGCGATGTTTAAAAACAATTGAACGCTAACTGAATACGAGAGTATTGTAAGTTTGTATTGCAACCATAATGTACAGAATATGCTCTAGAGAAATAAATACCTTGTTTTTGTTTTGAGACTTACAAAATTGACGAAAGTTATTGCTAAATTAGCGTAACGTTTTCATTTTCTTATTTAAGTTATTAACTGATAGCTGACCAAACTGGGAAGGTTTTTCGAGCTTAAGTATGTATAGGGTACGTGTAGTTCTTTGATACTTTTCAGGCTAAGCGGTCCGACGTATTGCAATGCATAAAAATAAGCTTTTTGCTATAATATAGAAAATGAGTGAGGCGCCCAGAAAAATGTTTTGAAGCAATTATATTTTTTATATTCCAGGCTACGTGTTTATCTGTATTTATAGCTGTAAAGTCATTTCCTTACAATCCTTAATTATAGCCTGGCGTAAATTTGTACTGCAACCAGTCAATAAACACGTCATAATCCCGCGTTCGATAGAGACAGCAGCAGATGAGTTTTTGCTTATTTTCGTATTCCAGAGTTTCTACGTTTGAGGGGATTTTCTATAAATAGGGGTGCCACACGAGCGAGAAATCCAGTGTAACAACACTCGCACTCGGATTCGGTTCTTGTTACAAAAAGCTTTCAACCCTAGTCTGCCATGGTGAGGATTTTTTTTCGTTGTGATGTGTTTGTGAAAATTGAAAATGTGATTTGATACGGCGCGACAAGTTTAGTGTTTGTACTCGTACGCCGCCTGAATTAGTGAATGTTAAGGAGTCAAATAAGCTCTTCCATTGATTCAAAGTGCTACTTGTAAAAAAAGATGGAATCAAAACTTTGTTTCTTTTAATTTCTTTACTTCCTCTTGTTCAAATCTTACTTTATTCCTTTATTAGGACACCGACGACGATCAGAAGATGGCGATGCTTCGCAAAGCCTTCCAGATGTTCGACACCACTAAGTCGGGCTACATCGACGTCCTCAAGGTGTCCACAATCCTGAACACCATGGGTCAGCTCTTCGATGATGCTGAACTCAAGACCCTCATCGATGAAAATGACCCAGAAAGTAAGTAACACCAATATTTTTACATTAATGAGCGCTCTTGGCACTCCACCTGCAAGCGGTTAAGTAGAATGAAAGATAAGATCCGCAAAGATTTCGACGGCTTGTTTCCTTCAAATTAATTAACGTCAGTTCGTTTAACGTATCGCTTTTACGCCATAGATAGAGTATCTGGTGGCTATCTGTCAAATATATGGAAACACGTTTCAAAGAAATTCAGCGGTTTAGAATATTTCAACTGTCAAACGCAATAACTGTTACTTTGCCCCCGACAGTTGAGATTGTGAAGTAATCTCTTAAATTGGTGTAATTACGATTATAACCTACTTATTACTAAAAGTGGCTACGAAACGTAAAATAGTCATGCTTTTTTCTATGTAGCATTTCGTGTGCTCTGCCTACCCTATTTGGGAATACAGGCGTCATGTATGTATTATTTGTAACTAATTACAGAAAAATTAACTACATACCTACATTCTTAACCATTTCTATTTATCAACAAGCACCAAGTGGGTAACCCACCACACATTATCTTTGATAAAAAAGAACTTGAACGCGCCGAAAGCTTAACTGACAGTATTTTTAGCGTCATTTTAAAGCTGTTTTAAGCACGTTTGTGACGTGGCATCGCACCTCTACTGAACGTTACGAAATATTTTTACACGCCGCGGGAACTCCAACGTGCTATTTCCGTACTCTCTTTCAGATTTCAGTTCCTTTGAATGATCGCTCGCCTTAGTTTACATTTCGTAGTCGTTAAGTGATGAAAGGAAATCCGAACTGACAGTAATTAGGGTTAGCTCTTTTTCTCAATAGGTATTTATGGCTCGGCTACTTAATTAATACAAGACACACAAATTTTCAACTCAATGCAATCATTTAAAAACGTGCAATAATTAAAATGCGGATTTATCTGGCAACACAGACGTTTGAAATACGCTGAGAATTCGTGTAATGTCACGTCCGATAATGAATGACTTACGAATTAATTAACGGAAACATTCCCGCATAGTTTTGAGTTTATTTGTTTTGTGACACAACGTCGTCCGCTTTGGGATTTCGCCAAAGTGTTCGCATTAGATAATATTTAGAACATTTTACGCTTGTTCAGTTGAATTAAGCCGTATTTATTTGATTTCAGACTCTGGCAAAATCAACTTCGATGGTTTCTGCAACATCGCGTCTCACTTCTTAGAAGAGGAAGATGCTGAAGCTATGCAACAGGAACTGAAGGAAGCCTTCAGGTTAGTGTGAGAGAACAAATCGAAAGATGAACACATCATCTCGCAACATTGTTCCACAGGATGCAGACCATTCTAAAATTTTAGTGTGAACAGAGTGAGTCATATTTTCTCAGAAATACATTCATGCATTGATGAGCAAGCTACCTAGCAAGCATGAGTTATGTAAAAAGAAAAAGTAAAAGATTCAGAAACCACCTATTTTATTACTCACATTAAGAGGATAGGAGTCGCGCCGCTTCTCCATACAAACGTAGTCCCTTGTTTTCTCCGTGAATAATGAAATTAGAGCAAAAAAAAAATATTACATTATATTTGTATCTGTTGTGGCTATGCCCCTATGATTTGCGTTTTTCGATTTTCAAAATTTTTTATTTTTTATTTTTTTTCTTATTTAGAAAATCGAAAAAAGCAAATCATAGGGGCATAGTCACAACGGATACAAACATAATGAAAAAAAATTTTGCTCTAACGTCATTATTCACGGAGAAAACAGGGGACTACGTTTGTATGGAGAGGTGGTGCGACTCCTATCCTCTTAAGGGTATACAGATGTACTAAAGTTACATTTCACTATTATAAATTGAAAACCTAAAATCAAGGACAAAGTGGCTACAAAATCATCGCAAAAATATTTTTCAAAAACATTTTTTTTTGTATTCTGTTGCATTCTTTTAAATTATACTCCTTTTATTTTATGCTTCATTAATTATGCTAATAATTTAGACTATTTCTATGAGCCTGATTAAGCCAATTTTGATTTATCACAGACCACGTCTTGTCTGACACCCGTTGCTATTTTCAACGTTCTCTCCATCAGTCACATCTCTAAACATTCTCTACTGATCGATTCCAGATTGTACGATCGCGAAGGCAACGGCTACATCACCACATCCACGCTCAAGGAAATCCTGGCCGCTCTTGACGACAAGCTCAGCAACTCCGATCTCGATGGCATCATCGCTGAAATTGACACTGACGGCTCCGGAACCGTCGACTTCGATGGTAAATATCAAGTAATTTCATCTAAATAGATAGTGACAAGGATAGAAAATGTATGCTTAGCTGGTTTGGTCATATACTCTGCCCTGAGTTAAGTTACATACATAATGAAACATGAGGACTTTAATTGTATTTCTTTGAGCCTACCATTTCACTACAAAAGCCGCTCTCATACACTTCTAACGTTTGGTCCCCTGGGGCCATTACTTCAAGAGTTCTACTTCTTCCCTTTAATATCTAACCTAAATCTTTACTGGGATATGCTTGCCGTTTATCGGATCGGTCATAGCCGAAGACAATCTGTCTAATGGAGACCCATAAACTTGAAAATTTTCCTCAGTAGACCTATACGGTGACAAAGGGATGAAGTAGAATACTTGAAAGAATTGGTCATAGTTGACAGAACGGTAGAAGCGGAAGAAGCGGCTTTTGTTGAAAAACGGGATACTATAGGCTCAAAAACAATAAATTATCAGTTACAATTCTTATACCGTCTGGTACCTGTTCATTACTGTACATTCAGGTTTAATGACATGACTGTGTTCTATTATTGGACTTTTGCACTGCACGAGCAAAGGTGTTTAATTCATATCCATATCGTAACTTTACTTTTATTGTGATGTACTTCTTTATTCTATTTGGTTTATCCTCAAATTAATTTCTCTTTACTGTGTTACATACAATCCAAATCAAACGCTGTTGAAATACACATGAACTATAGCAAGATTTTTTATTGCTGCATAAGCAAATATCATATCCGTCTTTATAATTGATAGTTATTCAGATCGTGTTTAAATAGGAGCAATGACTTAGTTGATCTAAATTAAATGACAAAAAAGCTACTCTCAATTTGTTACTTACGTTGACTTTTCTCTTTTATTTCAGAATTCATGGAGATGATGACTGGAGACTAAGAACATCAGCTGTATTTCCATAGTATTATTATGCTTAGTTGATATTTATAAATTATTTGAGTCATAAAGACTTCGGTATTAGTACAAAACAAAATAATGCGGTATTAGCATGGTTCTTGACAAATATTAATTTATATACATTATCTATCTTATAGATAGTAAGTTTAATTATTGTTGTTACAGTCTACATTAGTAGGCCAGGATGCTGAGCGTGTTCTCAAAAATTATTTCCGGAATAATTTACAAGAAACGCTCTAAGCGATAACAAAGAGACATTTTTTATAATTTTATGGTAATATTTGCATGATCTTGACGTAAGGAGACTATTAACCAACGGACATCTGGTATTTTTATAAATAAATTAGTTTCTGAAAAATATTTTCTTATTTCAATCATAACATCCTTATTTACACAGAATTTAACAACGTTTCACTGTAGTACATGCATAATATGATATATGCCTGTATGTATGATTGTATGTATAGTATTTTTTTTAATCCTCGTATATTCTTGTAACCCCGTTTTAGGCCCTCCATTTGGCAGGTGATAATTTGCGGTACATTACCTAACAGTAGAGCACACGGCATCTGTGGGGCGGTTTAAAGTGGAATTGTCCCTTGTTTGACTAAAATTAGCCATCTTCTCACTGGCACAATTGACCAATTTTTCAATTGCACTTAGTTTCCTGAGATGCGTGTACAGTGGAGCCCAATCGTTTCAAATCCACCTTCTTATTTATTATAGGTATTTTGTCAATAATACAATGATAAACATAACACTCTTGCCTATTTTGGATTACATTGAACAACTTATTTAATCGGTGTGTTTGAGTTAAATTTAAAACCAAATAGGTACGTATCGCAAAATTAATGAACCTTCATCCCCATAAATTAAATGAGAACAGCGCAAACAAATTTTAAATAAGGTGGTCAATAGTTCGAAATCTTTTACACGGGTAAACAATGACAATGCCGCAGTACTTAAGTAGATTTCTTTTTTCATCGACTGTACAAGGAAAATTATGCCTATTAAAATGACCTTAAGGATCTCAATTGAATCGGCTGAAAGACCAGTTACTGTTCTTGCTACATATACGCCATGTTTACTATTGAAATGCTTAGTTGAAGTTCATAGTGGAGCTGTGAAGCAGGAGGAAAAATGATCCTCTGGATTTTATTCCTCGTTTCCGCAGCTGTGTCTGCTCCAGCAGACGAACTTCGGGATATAATCAACGAAGGAGGTGCGTTAAGTAAGCAGTTTAATTTTTGAATGATTATCTTTGCATGGTTTTTATTTTAGTTACTGTGTAGTTTGCAATGAGCATTGAGGATATAACCTATAGAGTACTAATGTCATCTTGGTTGTTCGGAAATTATTCCGCAAAACAATTGAAGACCTCGC
>BHDV01065872.1:13894-40359 GCA_005406045.1 Adoxophyes honmai
TTTTGATTTAAAATTGCTCTTAAAATTATCAATTGTTCAAATTCAAAAGTGTCACATTTTGGAATACTGCCGTACTGAATTTAAACTACTCTTAGAAAATTTATTATTTTAAAGACAAAAATGCCACATTTTGGAATTACACACTTTTGAATTAAAATGACACCCCGAATAAGTGCTGTATTTTGTGTTGTTGCCATTTTGAGTTGAAAATTCAATCTTATTGTCACGCTATCAATTAACAAAACTGCCATTTTTGTGAATGAATCTGGTTTGCTTTAAATTATTCTTGAGTAAAATAAAATTATTTTTATACTAAAACTATTAAATTTGATAAGCGGCTTGTTTGCTTTAAATTATGTTACTATAAATGACGATTTCTTTTTTAAACAATACTGAAATTCTCTTTTTATTGGTATTTTTTACACTATAAATACAGAGATTCATGAGTTTATATTTTACTTATTGCATATTATTTCGATTCTTCGGATACAAATTCGATTCCTGATAGCTAACATGGCTTGGATAGTATTATTCGTCTTGTTGTGCATAGTAGAAAGGTTCATGGTTCATTGACTTGGAGAAGGCTTATGACAAGGTGATGAACTGATGAGGAATGAGTTGTGGTCAGCGTTAGCCATGCAGGGGATAACTGTAATCTGATACGGGCACTGTAATCTCTTTATGAGGATTCTAGTGCTTGTGTAGTGATGAATGGGGCGTATACTGAATGGTTTAACATTGAAAAGAGTGTGAGACAAGGATTTGTCGCGTCACCTTGGCTGTTCAACCTATGGATACGTGCCTGAATGATTTAAAAAGTTCTGACTGTGGACTAAAAATGAGGGAGTTGACCATCAAATGCCTTCTATACGCTGACAACCAAGTGGTGGTCGCATCGTCGGAGAAGGAGTTGCAGAGGAAGGTTAACATTTTTTATGGTGCATTAGAATGGAAAGGTATGAAAGCTAATGTAAGCAAAACGAAAGTTATGATGATCCAGAAAGATGAATGCGGGATAGAATGTAAGATTTTGATAGAGGGTAAGAAAGTAAAACAGGTAAAAGAATTTGTATACCTGGGATCGACGTTTACGAAAGATGGTAAGTCTGAAAGTGATATTGAAAGAAAAGTGAATGCAGGAAATATAGTCAACGGAGCGCTGCGTGCCTTCATGAGCAGTCAGAAGATGTTAAAAATTGCGCGCCTGGCTGTCCACTGAGGGATGCTCATTTCAACACTAGTGTACGATAGCAAAAGTAGGGTAATGGCATGAGAAGCATAAAAGTTGAATAAATGCAGTAGAAATGAGAGCGTTAAGAAGTATGGAAGGTATATCATTTAAAACAGAATAAGAAATAGTGTAATAAGGAAAAGAGCTGGGGTGAAAGTAGGTATAGTGATTACTCAGGTTGCAATTAGATGATTATTGAATGCTAAGCAAGGATAAGTTACAAACTAAACCCTTTCACAATATGTTGATCTCTGTGCTTTGCATTTGTAAGACAAGTGTCTTTAATAGTACATATTTCATTGATTAATATAAAACTGTCAAAAAGTTTAAAGATGTAACCTGAGTTTTTAGTTTTTTTTTATGTAAAAGTAACAGTTTTTGTTTAGTTTTTTTGATATAATAAGTTTACCTGATAAACGTTTTGCAATAATTACCTCTGTATATCCTATAAAGTGATGTTTTTTTCATAGTATAAGAAAAATAAAGGTATAATTTTCATAGTTGTGGCCTTTTCTTGTTAAAAATATCAAAAAATGAAAGCATATTTTTTATGCAAAAGGGACTTATCTACCTAATTTAACCCCCTGAGCGTAGTTATCATAAAAGCAAATAAATGCATTGAAAGACTTTTTAAATACGCGTAGATTGATATACGACACGTATAATTTGTCATATTATAAATCTCGAAATTTAAAAAAAAACTTTTCAAAAATTTTAAAAGTGCTCTCCTGTAAAAAAGTGAAATTTTGACTTGTGTCGCTTTTGTATTTAAGCAGCGATATGTCTATTTCACGTTTCGTGTGTTTTGCCTACCCCATTTGGGAACAAAGGCGTGATTTTATGTTATGTTAACATTTATTTAATTCGGCACCGTAAAATACGAAATACTTATAAATATCGATACATCATTTGATTATTAACAGCGCAACTCTAGTTACACTGTGTATTGACAGAATGAGATGAAGTAATGGGATGACACCTAGGTGAAAGTGAGATGCATAATTATGTGTCACTTTGAATGACCAGTTAACTTGAGCTGCACTAAAATGAATATAAATTGCAAAATGCATGTTTACTGTTAATTACCGGTTAAATGTAACACCGTCTGTTTTCAAATTTGAATTTTTGCCGTTTTTACCACACCAACGAATGGAACAGTACGTCATTACGCAAGTATATTAATTTACATCTAGAAATATGAGGAGTTGCACGCAGATCTGTTGTTGGCTCCATACAGTTTCTGTGACAGTGACACTACACGTTAGTATATTGAAATAAACAAACATTTGCGGACCGGGGTTGCGAACATTGTTTCTCTATAGGTTCTATCCTCTATGGCAATGAGGCATCAAGACAGTGGACTGGCAACTCTGGCCAAGTAAACACTTAGATTGTGACCTTAGACACTTAATAATTAAATTTTAATAGTAAACCACCAAAAACCTAGTCAAAACTAAGTCTCGATGCACTAGAAAGTGAAACACCAAACAAGTGATATTTTACGACCAGAATAAACTAAAGATTAGACAAATATCAGCCTTTCTGCATATGGGTAAGAACTCTAGTGTAACCGTTACCATTTAATTATATTTAAAATATTAAAATAACGACGAGTAATTGAAATTATTTTGTAAAACAACGGTACTGCTACCAGCTGATTGAAGGTCCGTGTTGACAGTACTGACAGTGACATTTGGTGGCTGACGTATGTGAAGTTCGTTCAGAAACTATCTACTTAAAACTCACATACACTACGGTTGCTGTCGGTTACCAGTGTTGCCATATTCAGACCAATTTATCCAGCGTAATAATTTTGTTCACACAATCAAAATGACACCAAAAAGGTCTATTCAACCGTCCTGCGACCGATGTAAAAAGAGAATCTTGGGAAAACACTATCTAACATGTTTGAACTGTAAAAAGTCGTTCGATCTCGAGTGTTGTAATTACAACAAACTCTACGATCTAATGGATAAAACAAAAAGAGATTCATGGTCTTGCGCCAAATGCCGTCAAATGAAGTTTCCACAAAGAAAAGCAAGCACACCTATTAATGCCAAAAAAAACACTACCGGTGCATTGAACTCAAGACAAGCTCCGATAAATCGTGATGTAGAACCAAACGACATATCAATAATACTCTCTCCTGAGCTACAATTACAACAAAAAGGACTTGAACAACAATACGAGGTAAATTTGTCGGTGGATAACGTCACGAAAAGGAAACGTAATGTCCAGATACAAAATTCATTTGACTCGCTAACGGACGATGAATTCGACAGTTCCATTCATCGCAACGACACACTTAATAGATGCTGCCCGGATTGGACTGTTAACTATAAAGATGAAGTTGAAGTACTAAAAAGTAAGATTTTATATTTGCAGGATAAACTTAAACTGTCTGATAGTTATAGTACTACACTCTTAATAGAGAATGATAATCTCAAAAAACAGTTATCTGATTGTTCCCGAAAAATAGAACAGCTAAAGGTTCTATGTAAATCAACGGTGATAAAAGGAAAATCATCAAATAACACATTTAAGATGAAAGATCGTTCAACTCAAACTATCAAATCTATTGCAGCAGAAAACTCAAAGATTATCTTAAAGGACAATGAAAACAATGAGTCCAAACAAACAACAACAAGCATTAAAAAGTCAAGAAAAAAAAATACATCCTTGGTGGAAATCAAAGCCGTGGAATGGCAGCGACATTGTTAAAATCTAGACAAAACTCGAAGTGACATCGGAATATGAGGTGACATCGGTAATCAAGCCAAACGCTCGCTGTGATGACATATTACAGTCGTCTGAGACGTTAAATGCTAGCGATGGTGACGTAATTATTTTGAACATCGGTGAAAATGACTCTAACCCGACAAAATTACTTGCAGAGTTAAGTATTTTCTTGAAAATGCGCCCTAAAGCTTACGTTATAATTATTAGTGTGATAATGTGTCGACATCTTAATGAGAATATGTTAAATAATGCCATTAAATTAGTTTGTAAGAATTTTGACAACTGTACATTTTTAGATCTAAGTGAGTTGGTTTATGAGAACACAACCTTAATGCACAGACTACGCTACAAAGCGAACTTTATTCTTGATTCCAGATTTTATGAAAAGGAATACCTTAGCTACAATAAATGTAATTCCAAACTGTGAAAGCAAAACCAATTATGTCAACCAAGTAAATCGGCTAAGCTATAATTATAGTAGTGATACAATACCCTACTACTTTAAAAAAGTTGAACATGGTGTTATAACTTCTAAAAAGACTAACTCATTGTGCCAAAAAGCTATTACTGATTATTTCTTTCAAATTAACCCAGGCAGTATAACTTCAAATAAAACACAACTAGGCAATAGGTTTTTTCGTATCTCAACGTAACTCTTTTTCCATTTTCCATCAAAATATAGCAGGTTTTATTAGCAAAAGAGAAATATTAGAAGTGACATTTCATGAATTGTCGGAAAAAGATAAACACTTCGATATATTATGTTTTACCGAAACAATTATAAAAAGAGGGAATGAAAGGAACCTATGCATGAAAGGATATCAGCTCCGATCATCGTACTCTCGCCCGCATCAAAAGAGAGGTGGAGTCTGCATATTTTCTGCAAACCATATCCAAACACGAGATGTGGTTTTCCTTAATGAGTTCTCAGAAGATTATATATTTGAATGCTGTGGCATAGAAATACCACAAATAAAATGCATAGTAATCTGCGTTTATAGAACACCATCAGCAAATCCATCACAATTTCTGCACAAATTAGAACGTCTTATCTTCAAAGTTAAACACAAAACAAAGTACAAGGTGGTGATTGCTGGAGACTACAATATAGACCTGCTACATCCCACAGAATATTCGAGGGAATTGAGAAGAATTACTGCTAATAGTAATTTTAATCTGCATATTCATAGTCCTACTCGCAAAAGTTCATGTCTGGATCAGATTTTGTCAAATATTTCCGAGGCTCAGGGTAACATTTTGAGTTTATGTCTGTCTGATCACGATACTGCACAGACTCTGACTTTTCATGTTGATCATAAAGAAAAGGAACGTTTGTTTATCTATCGTTATATAAGAGACTACAGTAGCGAAAATATTAAAAAATTCCACGACTGTCTAGCAAGAATATCCTGGTCAGAAGTATATGATAGAAATAATGCATCAGAGGCTTTCGAGTAATTCCATGAAATGTTCACTTTGTTATATAAATTGTGCTTCCCTTTAAACAAAATAAAATTGAACACTACTTCTAAAGCTATATGGTTTACAAGAGGCATAAAAAAATCCGTAGTGACAAAGAGGCGTTTACGCTTTAGTTATTATTCTAAATCTAAACACCACACTAGCTACATATGTGGTAAAACAGAGTACAGAAATTATAGTAAGATTCTGAAACGATGCTTACACCAAGCCCAAAAAAATGCAAATATTAACCATGTAAATAGATCTAAAAACATAGCTAGAGCAACTTGGGATGTTATTAAAAATGTTACTAATAAAACTAACAAAATCGATGCTACTATAGAGAAACTAATCATTAATAATAACACAATCACAAATCCATCTGACATTGCCAATTGTTTTAACCACTACTTCACAAACTTGACTAATTCTATTAATACAACTAACCTTAAACCTGACTTTTCGCTTGTAAATCAAAGCAATGCCAATCTATTCTTGACGCCAACAGATG
The DNA here is from genome assembly GCA_005406045.1 of Adoxophyes honmai. Lineage (NCBI taxonomy): Eukaryota > Metazoa > Arthropoda > Insecta > Lepidoptera > Tortricidae > Adoxophyes > Adoxophyes honmai. The sequence goes on from BHDV01065872.1 coordinate 19,837, forward strand.
ATTATGAAGTATGTAAAATAATTACAGACCTCAACCCTACTAACTCTGCTGGTTATGATGAAATACAAACCAAGATTATAAAGGATGTAAGGAATATATTGCTTCAGTTTTAACTCACTTGATAAACTTATCATTTTCGAGTGGTGTTTTCCCGGAGTCTTTAAAGTTATCGCTAATTAAACCAGTTTACAAAAAAGGGATGAAGGAAGATGTTCAAAATCATCGGCCAATTTCACTTATTTCTGTTATATCTAAAATTTTTGAAAATGCATTTTATAAACGTTTGACATCTTTCCTAGATAGATTTAAAATTATTAAAACCGAACAATTTGGTTTTCAGAAAGGGAAATCAACTACATTAGCTGCCTTCACCTTGTTAAATAATATCCTTGGCTGTATGAATAATTGCATCCCTGTAACGGCCATTTTCTTGGACATGAGCCGAGCGTTTGACTTTGTCTGTCATGAAACTCTTTTAGCAAAGTGTGAGCTATATGGCATAAGAGGTATAGCTAATAAATGGCTCAGGAGGTACTTATATGATAGGACACAATTCGTGGAAATAACCCAAATTGACTCTGAAAATACTGTAATGCAGTACAAATCGTCCACCACTGTCAACAAAGTGGGTGTTCCACAAGGAAGCATATTAGGACCCCTCCTCTTTTTACTATACGTCAATGACCTACCAAATATAATAAATTATAACTGTACATTATTTGCTGACGATCTAGCCATCGTTGTACCGTGTCTTTCAGTTAGGACATTACAATGATGACATAATAAATACAATAACGGAAGTTATAGCATGGCTAAGACGAAATAATCTAAAAATTAATATCGACAAAACTACATATATACAATTTGTAAACAGACATGCCAAAAAACACTCATTGACCGTATCGTATAATGATCAAAATTTGACAGAATCTAGCAACACAAAGTTCCTAGGTATATGGTTAGACGATAAATGTTCCTGGAGCGATCACATTAATAATTTATGCAGTAAAATTAATTCATTTGCATACGCTCTATGGAAACTAACGAAGGTTAGTACGAGGGAAACAGCAATACAGGCATATCATGGATATGTTGGGTCACTCCTTAGGTATGGTATTCTTCTGTGGGGCAACTCGAGTCATGCGAAACGAGTGCTGATAGCCCAGAAACAATGCGTGAGAGCAATTTCTAATATTGATGTTTTAACAACTTGCAAGGCGTGGTTTAAAGACCTTAAAGTTTTAACTGTGCCTGCCATATATATTTATGAAGCCTGTCTATTTGTGAAGCTAAATCCAGGATTTTTCGTAAAAAAAAAAGCTGTGTAATTTTAACACGAGATATCCTGATAGACTTGTTGCTCCATGCATAAAAACAAAATTGTATCGCAAAAATGCCCTTTGTATGTCCATCAGTATTTATAATCGTTTAAGTGATGACATTAAAGAATTACCAATTAATATGTTTAAATCTAAGTTAAAAAAATGGCTGTTGGAGAAGTGTTTTTACGATGTAAAAGAATATTTTAATTATGACTCATCTTGAATTTGGTTTTAGTCTTGAGTTATTTTATTTTATTTTAACATTTTTATGAATCACGTTAATTTATTACAATTCATTTAATTCATTATTTTATTATTATTATATTATGTTCCTTGATTTCATTATCTCTAATATTGCTGTGACATTATATATATAATATAATATTGTGTGTTGTGCTATGAATTTTGTATGCCAGGTACTGGTGAAATGTGTGATCCACTTAATATTGAATATCTTTTATACCACGTTTCAAGGAAAATAAATGATTTTGATTTTGATTTTTGATTCGTTTCAAGAGTCGATTATTGTAAAAATATCTTATTTTATATTATTATAGCTTCCTTTCTCAGAACATAATTACATTTCTCCTATCACGTTCACTATAAAGTTTAGTATATTTAGTAAATTTAGATTTTACTATATCCATGCAATATTATCATTTTACTTAATATTTTTAAATAAGTACCTGTTTACTCAATTTACATTTTATTATATCCATGCAATATTAACATTTTACTTAATATTTTTAAAGAAGTACCTGTTTACATTACAGAATTCCTCGATGAGTCTTCCCTTATGCACATTGTACCCTCTGGGTACTCTCCCCCGAAAACTGTGTATTTCATCAAACCCGAGTTATCAGAAATTATTGACAAGGTAAGTTTAATATGGGACTTATTTTTTTATTTTCACTTCAGTCATGATTGGATGTACAGTATCGAAAGCCAAGTGTAGGTATTTGACATAAAAAAACTGAAATCACTAATAATTGTAAAAAACAATCAAATATGATATTTTTACATTACAGAACAAACCGAGCTACAAAAAGATGATCGAGATAGTAGAAAAAGGTCACACGGCTCTAGGATTGAATTTCAATATTTATGATGACAACATGCGAGAAGCTGCAATAGCAGTTTTTAAATTTTTACTAGAAATTGATGATAATAAGATTGAACCTATGACGAGGTGGGCCGCGGTCAATATTAATAAGGACATGTTTGTGTACGCAATAGAATTAGCGTCTCTTTATGGCAAAAAATTCAGAAATGAACAATTACTACCACCTTTTCTCAGAAAACCCAACCATTTTGTGAACAGTGAGGCCTTGTGGAAAGCAATGCACATTAAGATTGGACAAGGAACGATAAACGAAGAAGATTCCATACTAAATCAATATTACAAGGACGATAATATCATCACAATCAATACCAATTATTCCGGTTGGAATTTACCTCTAAACGGATGCGACCGAGAAATTAACTACTTTAAGGAAGATATTGGATTGAATAGCTATTACTACGGAGTGCACTTACTGCATCCGTTTTGGATGACCAATGATGAACTAGATCAAATAAACCCAAGACACGCAGAGCATTATTACTTCACTCATAAACAATTGATGGCACGTTATAAATTAGAAAAACAACATCTGAAAAATGCCTCTGGGAACGCCACTGAATGTGCTGAGTGCGACCATAATTTAAATACCTACAATTCATACCTCATGCATGACTATGGTCTTCCTTTTCCTATTAAGTTACCTTTCAAGTCTGAAGGGAACGATGAGAGAGCTAAACTTTCGACAATAAGCATTGCAATGAAACAATGCATTTCCAGAGGACTTCTTGTGGTAAGTGTTGTTGTTAATTAAAGTAATTACAGTAAATATCATATTGTTCTGTATGAAAAAATAAAAGTGGCTTCTTAACGTTTTTTTTACAGGACAATGGTACGGCAGTGAATATAACAGGAGACTACAACATAGATTTAGTTTCAAAACTAGTACGAGCCAACATAGATACGCCCAAAATCGCTAAGATCATAAGATCTCTGTATGGTTATGGTGGCAATGGATATCCCATTGACGAGTAAGCAATTTATAAATATTATAATAGTTTTTGCAATTTACCTAAGAAATCACTATAACTTTTTAATTTTTCTTTTTCAGGTACAACCCTGCGCCGTCGGTTTTACACTACCCCGAAACATCACTGAGAGATCATACTTACTGGTACGTTATAAAGAATTTGCTGGAATATTTCACTGAATACCGAAACACCTTAGAACCATTTGACGTAGTCAATTATCAGAACAAAAATTTTGAAATAGTAGATCATAAGTTCACCGAAATACGAACCTTTTTTGGGTATTATAAATTTAAACTCAACAATGGTTTGGGTGGTGGAATAATAGATTTCACATTGGCTACTAGACAAAGACGCCTTCAACATGTTCCGTTTAAGCTTGACTTTAAAGTAAAATCAAACACTGACACTGATGCTGTAGTAAGACTTTTCTTGGGACCTCAGTGTGGTTTGAACGAATGTTGGAAGAACTATTATAAATTTTTCGAGCTGGATGTTTTTAAAACCACCCTAAAAAGGGGACTAAATACTATAAACTGGTCAACAGATGAATCAGAGAGGTTTTCATGTGACGAGTTTTACAATTTGGAGACTTCTAAGAAAGAAAGTAACAAGTATAATCTCTTTAAACTCCCAAAGAATCTAGCAATACCAAGAGGTTCTGAAAATGGTGTTAACTTCACACTGTTTGTAATGGTAACAGAACCTGATAACTTGTCTCAAGCTAATGTTACACCAAACAGCGATTCTTACAACCGTGTAATAAATGAAATCGATAAGAAACCTCTAGGTTTTCCGTTTCACAGACAAGCAATTATTACTGAAAATAACGGATCCAACTATAAGTTTTATAATATCACTATTTACCATGAAACTCGCCCTATTGATAATAAGGGTCAGTTTTCACCTAACTTATATTAAAATGACAAATAACGGTGCACTGACAAGAATTAAACAATATCTCTAAAGTCTTATTCACAATTACCTACTTTGGCTAGATTTAGCACACCGTTTCTCGATCTTTGAGTTGTTTAGGCATAGATATAGGTACATAATAATATAATGAGCATTTACCAGAGACGTTCACAAGTTTATTTTTCGGATTTATTTGTTTGACCTTAAACGTGTATAAAGTCCTTTTACTTGTATTTAAACAAAAAAGTAGCCAAGTGTGATATTAGTTGGAAAATAGTAGGTTGGCTGATATTTGAAATGTCAATAAATTTTTACTTTTGATAAGTTGTTTTAATTTTGCGGTCAACGATATGCGCAGCAGCGGGCGTTGATGATTTTCCTGATTTGATTAATCGCGTTAACACTGACTTGGAGTCCATAAGAGACTGGGTGGCGAATTTCGGGTTAAAGGTGAATGCCAAGAAGTCGCAGGCGATAGTTATTGGAAGCTCATATTTCATCTCAAAGCTGCCTGACCTGGTGGTGCCTGGATTAGTTTTTGACAACACATGTATTCATTTCTCTACCACTGTCAGAAATTTGGGTATCATTATGGATCACACACTTTCCTGGTCGGCTCATGTCTCTGAGGTCAGCCGAAAGCTTTTTGCTTCAATCCATTCGCTTAGACGCCTGCAAAACTTCCTCCCTTTCCACACCAAGGTAGTCCTTGCACAATCTCTCCTTCTGCCCCTTCTGGACTATGGGGATATTGCCTTTATCGACCTTTCTGAGCAGCTGCTCGAGTAGCTACTCGATAAGCTTGAGCGACTCCAGAATGTCTGCATTCGCTACATATTTGGATTGCGCAAATACTTGAATGGTCAGCTCAAATGGCTACCAATTCGTCACCGTCGTAGTGTTCATGTCCTGTCGTTGCTTTTTAATGTTCTAAAGAGACATTTTTTATAATTTTATGGCAATATTTGCATGATCTTGATGTAAGGAGACTATTAACCCACGGACATCTGGTATTTTTATAAATAAATTAATAGTTTCTGAATAATATTTTCTTATTTCAATCAAAACATCCTTATGTACACAGAATTTAACAACGTTTCACTGTACATGCCTAACCCTTTCAGACCCGGCCAATACAATTGTGCGGGTTTTTAAGTTGCATTTTTTTCGTTGATTTAACGTTAGAAGCGGACGGGCTCAGCACCACACGATTGCGCTAGTTTCAAAGTATCCCTTCCAGTTCAAATTTCATACCTCAGGCAGTCGGTGTGCAAGTTTGCATCTATCAAGTTTAGTGTAAAATTTCGATTCCGACTTTTATAAATGCAAGTAAATTAAATCTGATTTTTGCTTCTAAAGGAAAAGTTATCTATTGTTGGTTGTTTGAATTAGTAATTTTCCTATGTGATTTTACTAATATCATTCATAATTACTTATTTATGACTTTGGTGTGGCTGAACGAACTTTTATGACACAATTGTGACACTCTGGGCCAGAGTGTTTTTATTTCGGGCATGTACGATATGACTACCGTTTTTATTTTTAAAGTTTGGGACAGTGTTTCGGCTTTTAAATGATGCTGCCAGAGAACATCTCTGACAAACACGGCAATTACGATGAGCACGGCGTAATACTACCGCCAAATGATCATGTTTCCTCCATATCATCACTTAAGGCTGGAAGCTGTTGTGATGATCATGATTCCTCGTTAACTACTCTCAGGTGGCACAAGAAACGTTTTAGAAGTAAACCAATTCCAGAAGATACACCTCGGACGGTTGAACCTGTCCACACGCCTGTAGAATATTTTGAAAATTACTTTACTGTAGAACTGTTGGGACAGTTTGCAATAACAAGTTAAATTTCATAAATATCAGATTTATACTGAAAATGTTGACTATTTTCATAAATACATATCATTTCTTACCAACAATTTATGTAAAAATCCCGTATTTGCTCGCAAATTACACAAAAGCCATTTTTACAGTTAAAAAAAACATAGTTATGATAACTGTACCATAGGGCCCGAGTTGATACGATTGTGTGATTTTCCAATTCTACGGATGAAGTGATGAGCCCACTAGAAAACAATTTTGGGTGTCACAAATGTGTTAACGGTAGTAAAGGCCCTCTGTTATACAATTGTTGGTGGCAAAATTTTCCGACTTGCAGCTGGAAAATCTGGAAAATTTCCTTGGAAACGTAATCTACGCCTCAAATTTACTATAGATCGCATTTTTTTCCTACGAAAATCGTCGTAGTTTAAGAGCCGGTCTGAAAGGGCTAATATGATATATGCCTGTACCTGTATGTATGATTGTATGTATAGTAATTTTTTTAATCCTCGTATATTCTTGTAACCCCGTTTTAGGCCCTCCATTTGGCAGGTGATAATTTCCGGTACATTACCTAACAGTAGAGCACACAGCATCTGTGGAGCGGTTTAAAGTGGAATTGTCCCTTGTTTGACTAAAATTAGCCATCTTCTCACTGGCACAATTGACCAATTTTTCAATTGCACTTAGTTTCCTGAGATGCGTGTACAGTGGAACCCAGTCGTTTCAAATCCGTCTTCTTATTTATTACTAGCTGTGCCCGCGACTCCGTTCGCGTGGAATAGTGACTAATTTCCCCCGTTTTTGTCCACATTTTTCACCATTTCTTCGGCCCTATTAGTCGCAGTGTGATGTTTTATAGCCTAAAGCCTTCCTCGATAAATGGTCTATTCAACACAAAAATATTTTTTCAATTCAAACCAGTAGTTCCTGAGATTATCGCGTTCAAACAAACAAACAAACAAACAAACTCTTCAGCTTTATAATATTAGTATAGATATGCATTTTGTCAATAATACAATGATAAACATAACATTCTTGCCTATTTTGCATTACATTGGGCAACTTATTTAAACAGGGTGTTTGCGTTAAATTTAAAACCAAACACCTATTGCAAAATTAATGAACCTTCATCGCCATAAATTAAATAAAAACAGCACAAACAAAATTTATATAACCTTATTACTATTAGCCAGTTCGAAATCTTTTGCTCGGGTAAACAACGACAATGCCGCAATACTTAAGTAATTTTCTTTTTCATTGACTGTACATCGAAAATTATGCCTATTAAAATGACCGTAAGGACCTCAATTGAATCGGCTGAAAGACCAGTTACCGTTCTAGCTACATATACGCCATGTTTACTATTGAAATGCTTAGTTGAAGTTCATAGTGGAACTGTGAAGGAGGAGGAAAAATGATCCTCTGGATATTATTCCTCGTTTCCGCAGCTGTATCTGCTCCAGCAGACGAACTTCGGGATTTAATCAACGAAGGAGGTGCGTTAAGTAAGCAGTTCATATTATGTTTAATGTTTTGTTTGCATGTTTTTCATTTTGTTTACTATGTAGTTTGAAACGAGGCAACAAGATTATTTTTGGTTTCAAGACTGTTTATTGTAAAAAGATTTACGACTATTTTATTGTAAGATTAGTTTTTTTTATTATGGCTTCCTTTCCCAGTTCATACATCACGATCACGATTAAGTTTAATCTGTTCAGTAAACTTTGATTTTTTTGTATTATATCCGTTTAATATTACCATTTTACGTGGGTAATACATATTTTTAAATAAATACCTGTTTGCTTTACAGAGTTCCTCGATGAGTCTTCCCTTATGAACATTGTACCCTCTGGGTACTCTCCCCCGAAAACAGAGTATTTCATCAAACCCGGGTTATCAGAAATTATTGACAAGGTAAGTTTAATATGTGACTTTAATTTTTAATATATTACACTTCAATCATGATTGGATGTCAATATCGAAAGCTATGTGTAGGTATTTGACAAAAAAAAGTGGAACTACTTATTGTAACAAACAGCCAAATTTGATATTTTTACATTGCAGAACAAACCGAGCTACAAAAAGATGATCGAGATTGTAGAAAAAGGTCACACGGCTCTAGGATTGAATTTCAATATTTATGATGACAATATGAGGGAAGCTGCAATAGCAGTATTCAAATTTTTATTAGAAATTGATGACAATAAGATTGAACCCATGACGAGGTGGGCAGCGGTTAACATTAATAAGGACATGTTTGTGTACGCAATACGATTAGCGTCTCTTTATGGCAACAAATTCAAAAACGAACAATTACTACCACCTTTCGTCAGAAAACCCAATCATTTTGTGAACAGTGAGGCCTTGTGGAAAGCAATGCACATTAAAATTGGACAAGGAATGATAAACGAAAAAGATTCCATACTAAATCAATATTACAAGGACGATAATATCATCACAATCAATACCAATTATTCCGGTTGGAATCTACCTCTTAACGGATGCGACCGGGAAATTAACTACTTTAAGGAAGATATTGGATTGAATAGCTATTACTATGGAGTACACTTACTGCATCCGTTTTGGATGACCAATGATGAATTAGATCAAATAAACCCAAGACACGCAGAGCATTATTACTTCACTCACAAACAATTGATGGCGCGTTATAAATTAGAAAAACAACATCTGAAAAATGCCTCTGGGAACGCCACTGAATGTACCAAGTGCGACCATAATTTAAATACCTACAATTCATACCTCATGCACGACTATGGTCTTCCTTTTCCTATTAAGTCACCTCTCAAGTCTGAATGGAACGATGAGAGAGCTAAACTTAAAACAATAGACATTGCAATGAAAGAATGCGTTTCTAGAGGACTTCTTGTGGTAAGTGTTTTTGTTATTTAAAGTAATTAAAGCAAATGTTTCTTCCGTACCTATGGAGAAATAAAAGTGGCCTATGTTTTTATTACAGGACAATGGTACGGCAATGAACATAACAGGAGACTATAACATAGATTTAGTGTCAAAACTAATACGAGCCAACTTGGATACGCCCAAAATTGCTAAGATCGTTAGGTCTCTGTATGGTTATGGTGGTAATGGATATCCGATTGACGAGTAAGCAATTTATAAATGTTATAATATTTTATTGCAATTTACCTAAGAAATCAGTAAAAAAAAAGAATATTTTTCTTTTTCAGGTACAACCCTGCACCATCGGTTTTACACTACCCCGAAACATCATTGAGAGATCATACTTACTGGCACCTTTTAAAGAACTTGCTGGAGTATTTCACTGAATACCGAAACACCTTAGAACCATTTGACCTAGTCAATTATGAGAACAAAAATTTTGAAATAGTAGACCATAAGTTCACAGATATACGAACCTTTTTTGGCTATTATAAATTTAAACTCGACAATGGTTTAGGTGGTGGAATAATTGATTTCACATTGGCTGCTAGACAAAGACGCCTTCAACATGTTCCTTTTAAGCTTGACTTTAAAGTAAAATCAAACACTGACACTGATGCTGTAGTAAGACTTTTCTTGGGACCTCAGTGTGGTTTGAACGAATGTTGGAAGAACTATCATAAATTTTTCGAGCTGGATGTTTTTAAAACCACCTTAAAAAGGGGACTTAACACTATAAACTGGTCAACAGATGAATCAGAGAGGTTTTCATGTGACGAGTTTTACAATTTGGAGACTTTTAAGAAGCAAACTAACAAGTACAGTATCTTTAAACTCCCGAAGAATTTAGCAATACCTAGAGGTTCAGAAAATGGTGTTAATTTCACACTGTTTGTAATGATAACAGAACCTGATAACTTGTCTCAAGCTAATGTTACACCAAACAGTGATTCTTACAACCGTGTAATAAATGAAATCGATAAGAAACCTCTAGGTTTTCCGTTTCACAGACAAGCAATTATTACTGAAAATAACGGATCCAACTATAAGTTTTATAATATCACTATTTACCATGAAACTCGCCCTATTGATGGTAAGGGTCAGTTTTCACCTAACTTATATTAAAATGACAAATAACGGTGCACAAAAAAAAACAATACGTCTAAAGTCTTATTTACAACTACTTTGGCTAGATTTAGCACACCGTTTCTCGATCTTTGGATTGTTTACACGTAAATAATAGGTAGGTAGGTATATGTAATAATTTAATGTGCATTTACCAGAGACGTTCACAAGTTTATTTTTCGGATTTGTTTGTTTGCCCTCAAAGTGTTTGGGTCAGTCAAGTACTTTATATTTTAACATAAAAAGTAGGCAAGTGTGATAGTTGTAGATTAGTTGGTTGGCTGATATTTGAAATGCCAATAAATTTATACTTTTTATAATTTGTTTTAATTTAGTTCATAAGTCCATTTATGTAATTATACAAGAAAAACCGTGTGGTGTCGGGATAGAATAACACCTCTCCATTTCTTCCGTGGATGTCGTAAGAGGCGACTAAGGAAATAGGTTTACATAGGTATGCTTTAGGCGACAGGCTAGCAACCTGTCACTATTCTACCTCTTCCATCTTTGCAAACCTAAAAAATGCTAGAAGTGGCTGCAAAGCGTGATATAGTCATAATCATGGTTTTGTCTATGTCACGTTTCGTGTGCTCTGCTAACCCCATTTGGGAACACAGGCGTGACTGTATGTATGTATAAGAAAAACTACTAAGAAGGGAGAAAAATAAATCATACAAAACGGGGAAGAAAATTAACGAATCTAAATCACAACTTAAACTCTCGTAATGGAATAAACAACTTGTAACCGGTCATTCTCCAGACGTACATTTTTCATGTCCTCGCTCTTTAAAATTATAAAATTACAGATATTAGTATACCTTGTATTTTTAGATCGTAAAAGATGTCTGTATTGAGCTGTACATGCATTTTCAAGTACATATATAAAACTCTTCTGGGAGAAAAAAATACTTAATACCCCATTCTCCTAATTTCCGCGTCGCGTCCTACTACCGAAACTGCTTACATTTCAATTTCTCCTGATGATATAGTTAAAGATATAACAATGTAAGCAAGTTTATTTCACATAAGAATGTATGTTTTCATTGCCAAAAAAAAATCTAATAGATACAGTAATATACCACTAAGATATCAATTGTAATCACTTTGTCTCGAAACGTATCCTAATTTCCGCGACGCTTTCTTTTTTCATCGCACAAGTCTCCTGAATGTAGGCACGGATGTCGCTACCGCATTTCGGTTAAGCCTTTAGTCGTGCCCAAAGCCTCGTGTGGGACAGTTGTGTTAAGCTGCATCGGGCAGCGAGTTATAAACGTAATTATCTAATTACCGCGTTGTGGTTCACGAAATTTCTAATTACCAAGGTCACTTTTTTAAAATCAACCAGCAACTTAATTTCTCTGAGAGTTGGAGAACACATTAAAGTTCGCAATATTTAATAGATAACAGATTCTGGAGATTATTGCTTGTATCTATAAAAAGTTATTTTTTGTTTTTTAAGAATCCCTAATTTCCACGTCTAATTCACGCGTCAAAAGTGAGCGCGGTAATTAGAATATGTAGTAAATTATACTGATAAGTCCGTACTACTTGTTGTTTTTCTGTTATGTTATTCTATGTAATTGTTTTATGTGCAATATACAATACTAATATATAAATGTGAAAGTGTGTTTGTTTGTTTGTTTGTCCGTCTTTCACGGCTAAACGGACCGATGAATTGACGTGATTTTTTTTAGGTAGAGATAGTTTAGGGCATGGAGAGTGACATAGGCTACTTTTTGTCTCTTCGAAACCCCCAATTTCCCTAAAGTGAGGGGTGGAAGTTTGTGGAGAATATCGCAATTTTCAATGTAGAAAGCTATAAATTGGTATGTGTGCTATCTCTTCTGTGCTACCCCGAATTTAACGCGAGCGGAGTAGCGGGCAAAAGCTAGTGTATAATAGTTCATAGTATAATATTTAAACTACTATAGAACCAACTGATTCCAGACCCACCGCAAAACGTTGTCACAATAAACGTCATAAAGATTTCCTCTGTCAAGCAACGCAATGTCACTATGACTTTCACTGTGAATAGGTTCTATGGTGGGTCAGGAATCAATTGGTTCGATAGTACATGTATGTGTATAGACGTAACATATTATTATCTACTTATTCTGTGTGGTGTCGGGATAGAATTACACTCTTTCATTTCTTCCGCGGATGCTGTAAGAGGCGACTTAGGAAATAGGTTTAGGTATGCTTTAGGCGACAGGCTAGCAACCTGTCACTTTTACACTATCTCTTTCATCTGTTTTCAAACCTAAAATTATGCTAGAAGTGACTGAGAAGTGTGAAATAGCCATAATCAAGTAATCACTACATACATACACACAATTACGTCTGTGTTCCCAAACGGAGTTGGCAGAGCACACGAAACATGAAACGGTCAAAACAATAATTATGACTATATTACGTTTCTCAGCCACTTCTAGCATAGGTTTAGGTTCGCAAAGATGGAAGAGGTGGAATAGTGACAGGTCCAAATTATTTCTTAGCGCCCTTTTTGTAATTCAAGCATCCAACAAAAGTAAAATATTCTATTTAGCTTATCGCATTTCTAATTCACGCGTCATGTAAAAGTATAAAATTCTAATTACCGCGGCGTTTCTCTAATTACCGCGTCGTTTTTCTAATTACCGCGTCATGTAAATTTTCAATCGTTTATAACTGATTAACCGTTAGTAATTACAAAGTGCCCCATAAGCGTCTAAGTTTCAATGATCGTCAAGTTACAATATCAGAAATAAAATTCATTGAAAAGTTAGTAGAAAAAAAGCGACGCGGTAATTAGAAGTCTGGAGAATGACCGTAACACATTTAAGCAGTTCTTAATATTTCTTAAATTAAACATTTTCGCTATTGTTCACCAAAAATAGAGCATAATACTAAATAGACAATCAACAAAACTAATGAAGCTTTATGCCATTATTTAATAGGGAAATGTGGGATAGTCATAGTCTTAATTGTAATATAACGTTTCGTATGCTCTGCCTACCCCATGAAGAAATAAAGTCGTGATGTTATGTATGTATGTTTAATACGCAAGAGGTTAAAAAAACTGGTTAGTCCATCAGTACGGTTATTAAAAACTGTTTACTCAATTGTTTTTGTTTGTACACAAACGCTTTACGCGACAGGCTAACACCCTGCCTCTATTATACCTCTTCCATCTGTTTTTAAGCCTTAAATTATGCTAGAAGTGGGTACGAATCGGGAAATAGTCTTGATTTTTGTCTATGTGGCGTTTCCTGTGCTCTACCTTTCATTTGGGAATACAAGCGTGATGTATGTACTCACAATAACTTGACAGCGCAGTTTCGATGTTTTCATTTTCTTTAAGCACACTGAGAATGTACAGAAATAGGGACAACTTTTTTTTTTAATGATACTTCCTATGTAAATTAGAGTCTATTCCTAGTTAATTAAATCCCGGTACTTCTTCTGAAACGGTTCTGTTTATTCATAATGTTTTTTGTGGTCTCATCTGTTCGTAATCTTTTGAGAAGATCAAATATCCTTCATTTTGTATTTCATTAATAATTAATAATTAAACACTTTATTGTACAAAAGGAAAATAAATTATACTTACAAATGAAATGGTGAAGTACAAAGGCGGACTTATCCCTTAAGGGATCTCTCACTGCCAACCTTTGAGAGGCAGAGAGGAAACTAAATTATTGAGAACGAAAAAAGAGAGGATAATAATGAACATGGTGAAGTACAGTACAACAAAATAGTCGTTTCTTTGCAAGAATTTAGTTGATATATAGAAGTAGAGAGCTGGCATGTGTAGCCGGTCTTCAATGACTTGTTCCAAGTGAACAACGGGATTTCACCTAATCAATGAGAAAGAAGCTTTAACCAGTTGTTGGTACATTGCAATTCCTTAAAATGATACAATGATACTGCGTATAAATGACTCCCATTGTTTGAAACTACTGTTTACTAATACTAACTCATTTTCTACAATTGTATCAAAAATAACTATTATTATTATTATCTTTTCTGAGAATTTTCGCAGAAAGTTACAACTGTGAACTCTGAGAGATGAAAAAAGTGGCGTTTTCATTCATTTAAATACTCAGCCTAATTTGTAAACTTATTCAATAATTTTTTTGACGTTTTGCTGAAATAAGAAGAAAGTAAAAAAAACGTAGTTTTATAAATAATTATTTTATTTTATAAATAACAAGATCAACAAAACATATTAAAAACAAAAAGTAGTTACATACGTATATATAATATACATCCACCATCCTAACTTTGCCGTTTCATGGTTTCACCGTAGTGCTTATTGCTTGGGCACCTCGTTGGTGTGGGAGAACTGGCTGTAGTAGGTGTTGGGGTATTGCTCGCCCTCGTGGTAGACGAACACTTCCTCGTAGTAGAAGTTGGGCTGCTTGAAGAACAGCTCGTAGGCGGGACGGTCGAACGGATAGCCGAGGGGCTTAGCGTCAACGAAGTACTTGCTCCAAGCGGCCCACTTCTCAGGCAGAGGAGTGTACGGGTACACCACAACGTAAAGCTGGAAGGGGAATCCACCCTTAGTACCTCTGGGCAGCATCATCCTGTTGGGGATCTCGTATTCGTGTTCAGCCATGTCTACTGGCACCTTGCCGGTCTCGAGAAGCTTGTAGAGCTCAGTGACGGGCATGGAGTCCTCCTTGTAGTAGAAGAATTCATCAGAGCTGCGAACAATCTTGTTTTCACCAGGAACCAGCTTGTACTTGAACCAGTCCAACTCGACGAAGTTCATCCAGTTGTCTTCAATGCTAAGAGGATAGCCATTGCTGTCGTACTTGGGACCGAGGAAGAACTTGACCACGGCGTCGGTAGCGACCTCAGACTTGACATCGACGGTAACAGAGAAGGGCTTGTGGTTGAGACGAGGTTGACGAACCTTGAAGGCGTGTGGGGTACCCTTAAGTTCCTCTTCGGAGTAGAAAATGTCGTTGCTGATTTCAAAGTCGTACAGGTCGAAGTAAGTGACCAGTTTGTCAACCTTGACGTCCTTGATCTTAACACCCTCGAAGTGCAACTCGGTGCTGTAGGGCTCCAGGTAGTCTTTGTACTCAACGATGTAGTTCAGGATGCGCTTGTAGAACTGGAAGAAGACGGGGTCACGCAGGGAAGTCTGGATCTGCTCAAGCGCAGCCGGGTATACGGTGTACCTGTAAGCAAAAAGTTAAACTTTAGAACAGGAAACTAATGGTAACAAACTGTTCAAAGCGAAACCTAAGTTGTTTCAATTTAAGTAGAGTATTTGTTTTAAAAATGGTGCGATAGTTCTTGCCTTTAAGAACGATTATAGAAAAAACAAATCTAAAACACATTTAGAATTTAGTACATGGAAACATTAATAAGTAAGTAAAATACTTACTTGTCAACTGGCTCAGGAGTGCCAGACAGCACACGACGACCGATGATCTCGTAGTAGCGTTCGTAGTTCCTGGGTCCGGTGTGATCGTAAAGGTTAGCGTTCGTGAACCAGTAGTTGCCGACGAAGTTCATTGCCTTGGGGTCGGACAGGTCAATCTTTTGCTTGTACTGAAATGACAAAAAAGACTGTTTTACCGCAACGTCAAATCAAAATATTTAAAGCAATGGGCTATAAGAAAATTTTACTCACGGCTTCGAAGTGGCCTTGATCCAAGAAGTTCAAGAATGCCTGCTCGTAGTGCTTCAGGAAGTTCAAGTATTCTTCGTTTTCTACTTTGTCAATGGGGTAGTAGTCGTTCCTCTGGAAGAACGGATAGTAGGTGGACAGCTGGCAAGTGTAACCAGTTTTCAGAGGCTTAGTCCAAGAGAAGACGGGGATTTCACCAAGTCCGTTGGAGAGACGCTCCAGGTAGTAGCGGGCCACCAGTTGCTGGTAGAGGAAGTAGAACACTCCACCGCGCATCTCCTCAAGGGGTTCGAACGAGAAACCTTTCATCCAGAAGGGGTAGATTACGTTCAAGTAGTAGTAGTAGGCGTTCATGCCAATATCCTCAGTGAAGTAGGAGATCTTCTGTTCCTCGCTGCCAGTGAACCACGGGCTGGAGTAGTTGGAGTAGATCACATAGTAGTCGTTCTCCTGGGCAATGCCGTATTGAGTAGCGAGCGTAGTGTCCGCAATACCTCCTTGCATTTTAATGCGGTAGGCTTTAAGGAAGGCATCAGTGCTAGCGAAGTACTGAGGGAACATCTCGTAAGGGGCGGGAAGAACGAAGTTCTGGGTGTCCTGGCGTTGGTAGATGGCGAAGTAGTAGGAGTACAGGAAAAGACCATCGTTGAAGTGCACGCGCGCCCAAGCGGCGGTCTTGTAGAAGGTCTCGAAGTCCTTAGCGAAGTAGAACAGCTTAGCGAGCACGATGGCTTCTTCCCTCATACGGTCGTAGAAGATGGAGAAGGTCTTGTGCTTAGGCATGAATCCACTCTTGTAGTACAGGATGAATTCTTCGAAAGCCTTCTTGTTCTGAAACAGCAACGGATTATTTTAGCTTCTGATTTAATTATTTATGTAAAAAGTACATTCTTTCTATTAACTGTAAAAGTGTTCATTAGGATTAAAAAACAATCTTATACTATTATTATTTCTTACTATGTATAAGTATAATTTTCTACTGTTAAAATTGTGTTAGTTACGATATTGAAATAAAAACTTACGGTGTAGTTCTCCTTGTTAGCTTCGACATCGTATTCAAATCCTACTTTGTACCATTCAGCATCTTTCCTGACTTGTCCGATAGTTTCCAAGAGTACTATGAGCTTCTTTTGACGCAAGACGTACTCTGCGTCAACTGAAAAAAAAAACGAAGTGTTCAGAAATACAAAAGCAAAAAACATAATATGGCTACTATAGTAGAACGTAACACAAAAAAAAATATTCCGCTCAACAAACGCTCATTAGCTTAAGACCTAAGCCATAGTAGCATCCTAATGTTAAAATAATAAAACCGATATCGATACTATCACACAAATTACGTTAGCATTTAGAAATAAACAGAATAGATGAGGATTGAAAGAAGAAAACAGATTATTTCAGGAAGATGCAATCGGCGTGGATGGTGGTGCATCCTATTTTTGGGATTGCCGTAAATGTTAGAGGTAAGAATTTTTAACGGTAGATGAACACATAACGTAACACCTATCAATCACACATACATCACGTCTATATTCCCAAATGGATATACGAAACGTTACAGAGCATAAAAAGACAAATCAATTATAATTTCCCGTTTTGCAGCCACTTGTAGCATATTTTTAGGTTTTAAGTTACTAGGTCCTATAGTGACAGGTTGCTATTGCTAGTCTGTCGCCTAAAGCATACCGACAACATCTATTCACTCTTAGTCGCCTCTTACGACATCCACGGACGAAATGGAGATACGTTATTCTAAACTGGACACTACGTGATTTAATTTGATTCTACTAAAACTGGAATAAGCAACTAAATTGCGGACAATTTTTTTGATGAATTGTAATTTAATTATTTCTAGGAATAAAATCGGGTAAAGGCTCTAACCATCAGTGGCATTTACCGTTATGCAGATACAAGTGGTAAAAAAGAGCTAGCTAGAAAATGGTTGCTTACCAGGTTTGGTCTCATAGTTGTGCTTGGGCGGAACGGTTCCGGCGACGGCCAGGGCCACCAGGGCAGCTAGGAACACCACAGTCTTCATTGTTCGATGACAGGACCTGCACTGTGCCTTCTCTCGGTTTCCTGTGGCTTATATACTGCGCCTTATCAGGTCTCTAGGCGAAAACAGTACAAAAAAACATTTCTTTGGCACATCAGCGATGTTTTCAGTGGCTGATCAACGATAACCTTTGACTTAACGTGATAGTAGGTGAAATAATCTCTCGTTTTCGGCTCTCATCGGCTGTTGTTAATTGACGACAAAAGTTTAGTTAGCTACTTAATTATTTACGTAGGTACGTATTCGTAATAACTGTAACATTTCTGATCTTATACTTAGTATTCAAGGCTTAAATAGTAGGTGTTTGTAAATTTTAATTACCTGCGTAGTCCATAAGCAAAGACTAGTGTTACAACGGGAGATTTTTATCCTTATACATACATACATACAATCACGCATGTATTCCTAAACGGGGTAGGCAGAGCACACAAAACGTTTTGTGGCCACTTTTAGCGTAATATTTTTTAGGTTTTGAGGAGCCAGGTAAAATAATGACAGGTTGCTAGCCTGTCGCCTAAAGTATACCTTAACCTATGTCCTTAGTCGCCTCTTACGACCTTCAAGGAAGAAATGGAGAGGTGTTATTCTAAACCCGATACCACACGGGAATTTTAGCCTTATCATCTCCTTAAATTCGCCTTTTCTTTAGCAAAAAGTGAGCTTTTGTCTACAAGTCTATCTAGCAATATAAGTATGGTTGGACATTTAACTTGATTGTCTAATTTATAATTAGTCACTCAAAAAATAAGCAAAAAACAAATAATAGATATGACATTGCAAACAGGTTATTGTTTCTTCGTATGTTTTTAGTCGGACCAGAAAAAAAAGAAACATGGCGTAAAGGCGGCATTTCTAGGTTTTACTTACATTGCAACATTCGTGTCATTTATTTCATTTATTTATTATTTATTTTAACAGACCAAACCATCCATCCATCTTTGCAAACCTATAACTGTGCGAAAAATGACTGCAAAGCGTGATATACTTAGTCATAATCATGGTTTTGTCTATATATCACGTTTCGAGTGCTCTGCCTACCCCATTTGGGAACACAGGCGTGATTGTATGTATGACTTATTAAAATGTTTCACAGATACGGGCTTTTTGGATAGTAATGTCGTCTATAAATTTAATTTAGGTGAAAAACTTAAGTGTGTTGTAGTAAGTCAACTGTTGTATGTAGTAGTTAAACAGTTGGCAATGAAAGGCACAAAAAAATACGAAAACAATTATTTGATATTGACAAGTATTTATATCGTGTCGTGACAGTCAGTTGTGTCAATCATCAGCGGACAGGAATAATCAAACTTGAAAGATTAACAAATAATTAATTTGCAAACCATACGATATAGGTGTGTTGTGCCCGTGTGGTGCCGGGTTAGAATAGCACCTCCCCCTTTCTTCCCGTGGGTGTCGTAAGAGTCGACTCTGGGAAAGGGTTAGTGTACCTATTGTGGGCGATGGGCTAGCAACCTGTCACTGCAATATCACGTTTAACCATCTGGTTACCCTGAAATTGCTAAACGTGGCACTGGATTTTTGAATTCATGTGCTCTGCCTACCCCTCTTGGGAATACAGGCGTGAGAATATGTATGTATGTATGATATAGGTATTTATTACCAATTTCAAAAATAGAATGTCTATTCGCACACATAACTCACACGTACAACAGGTGACTTACTAAAGTTTTTCACCTGTCTATATTATACCTATTCTGATTGTCTACATCCTGTCTACACTCCTATATTCCGAATGAAATTATGGCCGTTCACAGTTTTGGGAAGTTTTCAACACGTGTGGTATTTAGTTGGCTACTATCTAAACCGACTCGCATTGACGTAAATTAAAATTCTGCATTAACATTAGTCCAGACTTTCATACAAATAGAACAAAATAATCCGGATTCCTAACGACAAATAAATTATCTGGTTCAGGTAGACATAATATGTCAGCTTTATTGCAAACTGACAAGAAGCAAACAAAAAACAATCAAATTTTTCCTCTTTATAATATTAGTGTGGAAAAGTTCATTATTGTAAAAATACATTGAGAAATAAATTACACTCTTATATGTATATTAAAAACAACAAGCTTTTCTTTCAACGTAGCGTACCTAGTCTTTCGTTGGTAGCAATGAAAACTGATATAGCTACGTGGTTTAAAATCGATTGAAAGGAAAAGTTTGAATGTTATGTTATGAAACCTAAGAAGAATATTCTGAATATTTGTCACGCGGAAAAATTTCAAATGCATTTTTTTTTTCTTATACAAAAACGGCTCAAAAAAGGTGTCAAACGTAAGCTAGATACACGGAGTGTACCTACGCAGAATGTTATGTTGCAAGATATTATTTGTTATTTATTTATTTCATACCTACTTTTTCCTGTACTTACCTATTTAGTAGGTAGTAGTATTATTCTTATAATATTATTGTTGTATTTAACAGAGGTCAACTAAAAATTGGCTCTTGTGTTACCAAAATTGTATCAGGTTTAACATAACATTTCTCCGTTTCTTCCGTGGATATTCTCACTTATGTTCAAATCTAAAATTAGGGGAAAGTAGTACGAGTTGATCCCTTGGGGTAAGATGATTATTTGCAATTGCACTGAAACCACTAACGCCATCTAGTG
>BHDV01065994.1:12752-24336 GCA_005406045.1 Adoxophyes honmai
CAAAATATGACGATAAGTGTCGAGAAAGTAGGAAAAAATCTAATGTCTGCTGGCTATTCTGGCGGACGCTTCCTAATAATAATTCGGAAATCTCTTCTGTGTTAGCCCGAATTTAACGCGTGCGAAGCCGCGGGCAGAAGCTAGTACAAGATATTTTAAACACTTATGTAAATTGTCACCATTTCTTCCTTGGATGTCGTGTGAAGGATGACTTCCACCAAACGGCCGGAACAGGAACGGAACGGAAAGAATATGAAAGGATTCCGCGACAGCCTTACGTCGCCGTCGGCATGTCGACGCGCACGATCGAGCCGATGCCGCCGTTCGCGGCCGACAGGATGTCGACGCATCCGAACGGCACCGTACGTCACCGTACGTCACCGAACGGACGCTAGCGAACGTATCTTCAGTCTCGTCTCAAATTTGGGTCGCGACCCGATGTTAAGAAACGATGGACTAGATGTTAGCTAGGTATAGGTAAATGGCTCAATAATACCAGTTTGCGATGGTACTCCAATATGTATTTATGTAGCTCACCTACGCAAACAAATAACTAAAATGAATATCTACTAAAAACACGACTAGTAACACGTATATGGGAGTCACCTAAATAACTTTGAGTCTTCTGTTATAAAAGTCACAACACTTTAATTCTTATTGTTTACAAATAAGTACATATTGTACACGATGAACAGCTGTAATAGGAGATAACTGATATCGCGATCGCCCGGTCGGTCACGGCAGCATCGACAGCTGAAAGATTCCGATCAGACACGACGACATGCGCACGGCACCGTACGTGCACGTCGACATCCGAAAGAAGCCGAGCGGCGCCGATCGCGCGTCGCGACATACCTACGGACGCGATCACGTGTCGCGGGCGACGTACGTCACCTAGCTTTTGTACGCAGCTTGGTAATGTAGACTTAAAAACAGTGATCGTAAGGTTCAGTATCGTTTAAAGACCATAAAATTCTTTCCGATTCCAGCCGTTTGGTGGAAATCATGCATGAGGCGACTAAAGACATAGGTTAATTTCACCATGAATATGCCCCTTGTAGCACCCCTTGTTGTTTTTAGTCTGTGAAAATAGAACCTACTTATGCAATTATATGCAGTAAAGTAACGCACACGAAGCGCAAAAAGTCCGGTGCACAATTCATACAATCCATGCAGCCTTTGTGCGCCGCAGACTCGATCGCACAAAGTGTGCCGTCTACGCTGCACTTCATAGTCTTTGGTGACCCTCGTTGGCATTCCAGGGGACTACCGCGAGGACCTGAACGTGCACACGCGCGTGACACCGCTGCAGATGGAGCGGTTCCAGATGCTGCTGGACGAGGGCGTGGAGAGGGGCTTCCTCCGACCAGACTACGTCGTCGTGGGGGCCAAGGATTTGGTCGCCTCCAAGAGTCCAGGGGAGAACCTGTACCGCGCGCTGCAGGAACTAGAACACTTCGAGCGCAACAGGAGCTGGCGCGGGCTGTCTTGCGAACAGATAAAGGAGATTCTCGAGAACGAGGACAGTACACAAACCCCCTAAGTTACTGGTTGTTTTTTATTACGGCCCGAGAAATCCGTCTCAGTAACAAAACCGCAGGATTCTAAATGAGAGACAAAAATATTTTACGCCCACGTTTTCGCTAAATTTTATCTAATCTAATCTAACATACCATAACCTAACCTAAACTAACATAATGTAACCTAACTTAACCTAATATGATTTTACGAAAATGTGGCCGTAAAACATTTTGTCACTCGTTTACAATCCTACGAAAGTTTAAAAATTTCCTAAAAAACAGAGAAATCCTTAACGCATTCACTGCCACCGCCGCATATACTCGTCACCGTGACTTTCCCCAGTGCCGCTGTCAAAAATTCGCAGGCATTTGAACGCGCATAAGCGTTCGCGGCACCTTTAGAAGGTTTTACTGAGAGGTGGCAGTGAATGCGTAATGCTACATTTACATGCTTGCCGAGATTTGACAAACCTCCACAAGCTCCAAGCCTTTGCAAGCGCTCTTACCATACAAAAGTTCTTGCTAGCCACGGCAAACAGCCTGTTTACACGCTTGCGTATGTGGATGCTTGTGTAGACTTGCCAAGCGTGTAAATGTAGCATTAAGGATCTCGTCTCCCTGACTACTCCATCGTGGGGGCCAAGGATTTGGTCGCCACCAAGAGTCCAGGGGAGAACCTGTACCGCGCGCTGCAGGAACTAGAACACTTCGAGCGCAACAGGAGCTGGCGCGGGCTGACTTGCGAACAGATATAGGAGATTCTCGAGAGCGAGGACAGTTAGGGTTTTGTATTTTTTTTTTAGTAAAATGTGTAAGTCACTGTTTGTGGTTTTTTTATTACGGAACGAGATATCCGCCTCATTGTTACCTGCCTACTCAAAACCTACAATAAGATGCTAGTTGTGGCTACGAAGCGTGACATAATCATAGTTTTGTCTATGTTGCGTTTCGTGTGCTCTGCCTACCCCTTTCGGGAAAACAGGCGTAATGGTATGTATGACGGTATATCCGTCCCAAGGATTTCTTTCAGAACATAGACACCTACCTACATAGATACAACACGCTTGTATTCTGGTAGACAGAACACGCGAACTTTACATAGACAAAAGCACGATGAATGATGATGAAAAAAGTAGAGGTAGTTATAGTAGTGACAGGTTTTTATATTTCAAAAACCATTTCGAGATATATTACATACAGAAAATTCCGACAAAGCCAAATCTCCGTAGAAACCTTAGTTTTTAACCGACTTCAAAAAGGAGGAGGTTCTCAATTCGACCTAATTTTTTTTTTTTTTTTTTTTTTTTTTTTTTTTTTTGTGTATGTTACTCGATAACTCGAAAACCCGTGGACCGATTTTCAAAATTTTTTTTTTAATCCAAAGGGTATAACTCGAAATTGGTCCCATTTGCACGACACCAGGATCTGATGATGGAATCTTGGAGAAATCGAGGGAACTCTTCAAATTTTATATGGAGATGTACGGAGTTTTCGGTAATTTGTTGATGAAGTCAAGATTTTACATTCAGTAAACAGAATACTTTCAAAATATTGCTAACTAGCTGTGCCCGCGACTCCATCCGCGTGGAATAGTGACAAATTTCCCCCGTTTTTCCTACATTTTCCACTATTTCTTCGGTCCTATTGGTCGCAGCGTGATGTTATATAGCTTAAAGCCTTCCTTGATAAATGGTCTATCCAACACAAAAATTATTTTTCAATTCGCACCAGTAGTTTCTGAGATTAGCGCGTTCAAACAAACAAACAAACTCTTCAGCTTTATTATATTAGTATAGATTTGAAGTCGGTTTTTTTTTGTTTAAAATTATATTATAAAGAATAAAGTGTCTTAAGTCCCCATTGATCCCGTGTGAGCTAAGGGCTACAATGTCAAAATTTCAAGTTTTGTGGATTTTTCTCGAAAACAGTAAGTTTTATCAAAAAATACTTCAACGCAAAGTTGTAGA
This sequence comes from Adoxophyes honmai, assembly GCA_005406045.1. NCBI lineage: Eukaryota > Metazoa > Arthropoda > Insecta > Lepidoptera > Tortricidae > Adoxophyes > Adoxophyes honmai. The sequence continues at coordinate 16,240 of BHDV01065994.1, forward strand.
TCTTCAAATTTTCTATAAAATGGACCTTATTATTTTTTCTCTAAGACCCACCATATCCTAGATAAATAGGTAACCTCCCTTCAGCTGCCTTATAACACCAGATTTACCTTCAAACTCCACCCGCTCCAAAACAGCATGAGAAATGATTCAATAATAGAAACGTCATGGCATAATCACATCATTTATTGGTATATGTATGTACCTAATAGCATGATTCGTACAAGCTAGAACATGCCCCGGACGCCGGGACCAACAATCACAAGAGTTTAGAATATATATGCGTTCGTTATCTAACGTATACGGGCGCAGCTCATAAACGTTGGGGGGCACCGCTTGGCATAGACTAGACTCTTCACAGACAAAGACTTTAGACTCTTCACGAATACATCACCAAGACTTTAGACTCGACCTGTATCTGAGAACTCCACAAAACACCACATTCCTAATGCCTCTACACTACTCGCGAAATTCTTCGACAAACCCGGCCCAAGTGTGACTTCGCGATGAGCTCATTGGGCCCTTTGATTCGGCCGCAAAAACCGACAGCAAATGGAAGTCGCCCGAGGCGAGGCGAAGTTTGGCGCGGCAAGCCGAAGTGCCACTATTCGTCTAACTTCGTTCGCGAGTAGCGTGGAGGCGTAATATACCAGTATACTTAGCGCAGCAGGACGCGCGGTATAGACCACCCGTCTCTTCCCAGTTAGACAGTGACAAGTATAATCTATTTCCCACGTATGTCTACTCGCTCCTTGCTGTGCTAAGCCGGCTGACTTTAAAACATTGTCTATTTACCAAATTTCTCATGACCCATAGAAGTGATTTTAGCCGAATGTCTTGTTCTAGATATCTATACTAGCACAGCAACGCACGAGTAACGTCGCGAGCGAGATAAACCATCACCGTCTAATAACAAGCCATAAAATATCTAACGCGCCCCGGGCGGGATACGGCACCAGCCAAGACACGGTCAAGAAAGCAAATAAAAAAAGTCAGTTACTCGGGGAACGTGGTATTTAACTTGTGCAGATCTTAGTGTTATTTATCAATTCGAAACAAAAATCAATGGTAGAAAACTATAGACTCCCGAGCCTTAGGAGCTAGCTCGGAACGGCCGACCCAATATTTCCATCCATCGATCGTTTAGCTTGAATATTTGACCCTCTGCAATTTAGGAGCATTTCTCAAATGTATTGCTTAAACATTTGTGACATTTTCTGATACTTTTTTGTCACCCTACGCAGGAAAAAAAATTGACAGGACACTTCCTATTGTATTAACATTTTTGGTGTATAAATCCTGAGCAATTTTTCTTTCTGAGTAGAAATAACATAAAAAAAGAATACAAGGAAACATCACAAAATTAAGAAATACATTAAAAAAAAAAATTAATTTCAATGGGCTTTCGCTTACAAAACCACGACTAATATCTCTCCAGTTGAACCTACCCCCAGCATAGGGTGCATAGGAATCAGTCAATCAATCCATCGCGAACAGGGATTGTTGAGCCACTTACCTATGTTTGTAACATGGTCGTGTAATACTAATCCAATAGCTGACATCTAGTCGGTCACATCGGCCATTGATTACACGTCTAAATTGCGAACAGGGGCAAGTGGCTCAACAATCCCGGTTCGTGACTGTACATAAAGAAACAGGTTTCCGGCACAGAAAAATCTGTACGAGTCGGTACCGACCGGTGCAGAGTCAACTTGCATAGAGAAAGAGGTAAGCTGAATCCTGTTTTGTCTATGCCGGAAACCAGTTTCTTTATGTAGGAACCCATACAAGACTTTCCAGGATAGGGATATGACTAGATCCGAGTTTCTAACACATGGACCGAGTACTCTTCGTCCACTGAGCGCTGTCTCCTCAAATACCGAAAGTCAGGGATGCAGGGTGCAGACCAAGCAAGCTGTTCCAATCCTGCAGTCAGCATGAGATAGACTATACCTGTCACTGTCTAACTAGAGACTTCAGAGAGGGACAGGTAGTCTATCCCTACAGGTAGCTGGGGCCAACCAACGTTTATCAGTCTGAGAGGAACCGGCGCCTCGGTCGAGCCTCGAGTATGTACGTGAGAAGCCACGCCGCTCCTTTAAAAACATAGTTGCAAAACAACAAGTCGTCGACGTACCCGCTGATTGAAACATTACATTCTTAACACTAACACTTTTACTGCCACTTATCAGAGAACCGTCTTCAGGTACCACGAACACACATGTGCGTCCAAATGCCCGTAACGTAAACGTAAAATAAAATGGGCACGTCTTTAAATCACGATTAGCTCGTCACGTTTCAGAGGAAAGCCGTGAATTATCATCAGGAGCAATCGGGAGCTGTGGAGCGTTACTCCCGATGATACTTCACGAAAAATATCGAACTAATCTCGATATAAAGACGAAGAACCTGTTTTATTTTACTGGTACTTTAGTCTAATTTTATTTGTGTTCGATTTTAAATCGCAGTGTATTCAGAACAAGTTGCAATTACCATAATAAAAAAGTAGTCAGGGTAAGAGACGCCCTATAGTTTTGCAAATCCGATACAAATGGAACGAGCGCAACTTCTGCACATTTTCTGAACCGTTTCATAAAAAAAAATCTTTTTGATCTCAATTTGAGAAAGACAATTCTTTAAATCACAGAAAGATACACAAAACGGAATAAAACTGAAACAGATATTTAACGACCTGTGTATTTCTAGTAATAAAAAACATTATTTCCAAAATGGAAGTGTTTTTTTTATAAAACAGCCATTTCAAGGCTCACATCGCGTCCGGTCCCGTTACCGACACGTCGTCGCTCAAAGTGGCCAACTCGTCAACTCCTATAAAGGCATCACATATATAAAACTTATCACTTTAACATACAAATTCGAATGTTGTACAGTCTATGGCTGCTCTACGATAGTAACGCATTAAAACATAATCACAACGCATTCACTGCCACCCGTCGAAACCTTACCCGCGAACACACATACGCGTTCAAACGCCAGCGAATGGACGGTGGCAGTGGATGTGTTAAAACTAAAGTGGAAGAGGGCGATCATTCTACCATTTCACCCGTCTCATTCATCTGGCTAGATTTTATATGAATCTGTTACAGATTTTGATATCGTTCTTGACTATTTTTTAAGAGAGGAGTTCCTCTAATAGATGACTAAACAACGGGATCAGAGTATTCTTCCATTTTTGAGAAAAGTGTCCAGATGAATGAGACGGTTGAAACGCTCGAATAAATGCCCAATAGTGTAGGCTGAGCACGGTAAGGTGCGACTTGTCTAACGTCTGACAGCGACGAGTGTAGACTATCTCGCGCGCGACTCGGCCCGCGACTCCCCGGCCGCCGCCATTTTTAATGGCCGACATTTTGCGAGCTGTGACGCACCAGGTTTAGATTTCGCAAAATAGCAACGTCCTATATCCACCCGAGTCCAGATCTTTTTTTTAAAGTGCACAGACAATCATTCCCAATTCGAAGTTGTTTCTTTACTGTATAATTTGTTCTGCATAAGTGCCATGTTATAAAAAGCGTATAAAACTGGTTTGTCCATACAAATTGAAAAAAAAAAAAGTACATTCCGTGACCTCCATTTAAGCGTATGAAAAAAAGTAACGGAATGTTTTTTTTTATGGCCCATAAAACTAATTTGTTCTGTAAGTAAATAGGGACTCAGGGGGATAAAGTCACTGACCCTTTCCATCAATCAGTCAAAACAATTACCTACTAAGCGAAACATATTCAGATCGTGCACCTTTCTCACCTATACTTTTAAGGATCAAAAAATAAACAGATAGTGACTCGACATTCTACTCGCAAGACTAAGCAGTGTTCCCCGTGTAAGATATTTGTTACTAGTCTAGTGCAACCAAACTCTAATTTTGGTTTGCCGGCCAAAATCATTCTCCACCACGGTAATGTTCGAAATTTAGAAATGCGCCGAATATTAGTTTAATATTCGGTATTCGGTATTCGGCCGGGTTATTCGGCTTTCGTGCCTATTTATGTAGGATTTTATAAAAAGTTGAACATTTTATTCCATTACATTTGTCATATGCTTAATATCTTTTTCTTATCAAATCGCCTATGATTCTAAGTAGGTATGAAAGGCCATTTTTTATTTGTAAAAAAAAAAGAAATGTACAACTTTGAATAAAACGGCACAAATTTTATTGGAGTATTTATATCTTCTTGGCTAAGGGCACGATGTAAAACAAAAAAAAAACTTTTAAATTTATAAACAGATTCAATATTGTCATAATTATAATAATCAGCGGACATGTCAGAACTGATTCACGAGGCAAAATAATAAAACAGTCAAACCGAATAATTCGACCCAATGTCCGATTCTATTAATCTATTGTTCGGAGTTCGGAGAAACGACTATCCGGCGCGTCTCTACTAACAGCAGTCCGGCCGGGAAAAGCGGGCCGACCCGACCGCAAAACAACCGAATAAAAAATAAACTCTTATTGTTATTTTAAAAGTTTGTAATTCTGAAAGGCTTATATAATTTGTTATAACATTCTTTTGACATTTTCTGTTCCAGAGGTTCTTTTAGGCACTGACGATTTGTCCGTACGAAAACCGCGCGCGGTTCGCCAAATTCGTATAGATGGTTCGCGTGTCGCGCGACAGTGCGGCGGCGTCGTCAGATCCCGGTCGCAGAGAGTCGGCCGGCGCACTGTCGCAGACTAGTAACACAACTGTCGCAGACTAGCAAGGTAAACGTCCCTGTGCTCGACACTGACCCAATACACGGCACTAGCAACCTTATGTTATAGTGAGACAAGTCAGATGGGTGTCGTCTACTGGGCGTTGAGGCGTCGAGCAATGGTACATTTACCTTATCACAGCTGTCGCAGACTAGTATAGCAACTGTCGCAGACTAGTTTCACAACGGTCGCAGACTAGTACCACAACTGTCGCAGACTAGTATCACAACGGTCGCAGACTAGGATCACAACGGTCGCAGACTAGTACCACAACTGTCGCAGACTAGTATCACAACGGTCGCAGACTAGGATCACAACGGTCGCAGATTAGTAACACTACTGTCGCAGACTAGCAAAACAACGGTCGCAGACTAGTATCACGACTGTCGCTGACTAGTATCACAACAGTCGCAGACTAGCATCACAACGGTCGCAGACTAGTGTCAAACGGCCACGCTAGGGGGCGCTCGCGCCGCGCGACCACACCCAACATATATATACCATACAGCTATGACTACATTAGGGATACACGAGCGTACATAACAAGACACGGCAAAAAAAAAACTGTCGCTGCAAAGCGCAAAGGAACTAATCTTTTTGGGCTTCTCGCTAGGCGGCGCCGCGGGCCGGCTGAACACATTCCGTATTGCTTTGATACACCCCCAGACGGCGGGCCGACACTGAAATTATAACTAGTAACTACACGAATCTTTTAATGCTTTCTAAGCTACGTTTAAATAACGGCCGGCGGCGCCGCGGCCGCCGCCCGAACGATACCGCGAATGTTTACAACATACCGTTCAATAAAAAATAATCTAACACCAATATTATTATTGTAATAAATATTTTTTTTTTCAGTCTTTGGTTCCATTCCAGTACATTGCATACATGTATAAATGCTTTTTTTTTATCCGATTAATTTGATTTTGTTCGTAGGTTTAAGTAGAAGTAGATACGGTCCGGGGCGGGCGCGGCGACCGGCGCGGAACCTCCCCGTCGGCCGCGTCGCCACCGGACGGCGTTGTTTCCAACAAATATATTGCACAGCTAAATTTACGATAATCACAGAACACACTACACAGACAGATACCTATTAATAAGTTAGGATAGCGTGAGATCTTGGAACGCCGAGTCGCGGCGCGAGAAGTGCCGTCGCGGTTAACTATATACAGTTGACGGTGGGAGGGCCCTGAAGTTGGCGAACGGCGATGCGTAAAAGAACCTCGTCTAAACACAGGAAAGTAAGTATAAAGAAGCGATCGGCAGCAGTATTGGTTGATATGTTCGCCGCTCGGCCTCGGCTGCCAGCACGTCACAAGCGGTCCCTCCTACAGTTAGTTGAAATCACAAAACAATTTTTTTTTTCTAAATGCTGCCAAACAAAAGAGAATCAGTCAGTCTCTCGTGAATACAATGAAACAATTTGAATTGAAAATCAAACCATCAGGTTCTGCCTACATACGTAGCTGTAGCGTGTCCAGGCCTCGGTGCGCGACCGCCGCCGCTCTTCACTCGGCCAGCAGCTCTGCAAGGGACAGACAAGAGCGTAAGTCCAGTGAAAAAATAAATTAGATGAAAAAATATTTAGGGGTCACAATATCACTTTACTTGTAGTATGTAGTTGTAGTGCGATGTCAAGTGAGAGGAAGAGTGCATGCTATGATACGTGAGACTGAATGAGAAGACTTTTTGACAGCATTTTTGCTATTTAAATAAGATGAATAAAAAATTAAAAAAAAAAATACTTCCATTTCCAACCAGAACTTAAATTTCACTTCTATAATAGTAGTCAGGTGTGAACACGTTTTCGAGATTGCCAAACGTCGTAGACTTTTTACTTTATAATTTCTATGGGATTACGTGATAGAGAGAGCGCTATACAGTATTACCAAACAAAGAATGCTCCACGATATACCTGCGTAGTAAATCAGTTTTGTGGAGCGGGAAACTTCGATCTACCAATGATAAAAGTGAATATTTCGCGCGCTGAACACTTGCGTTGTGATTGGTTATTGATTGAAGTCTCAGACAGATGACTCATGACAGATGTCTAGCACCCCAGCGCCAATTGTGTCGAGTAGCCGACAAAGTTCGTGTGCATAGCAAGCAAAATTGTGCCCAGAGTGTTTGTAAATAAAGTTCAATATAGTTAAATAACTCGTTCGGCTACTCTCGGATATCGTTCTGCGCTTCTCGGCGTAGACGGTAACAGCCGATACGACTTTTTTTCTTGGGAATACTGTATTAACTTGTTTCCTTGAATAGAGTACAAGGGATGTCGTAAAAAGGCGACTAAGAAACTATGTTAAAAGTTTGTGACCTTAATACTTCTCCATTTGTTCCTGGGAGATCGTAAGAAACGAGTAAATTAATATAGGGCGAATTATGATAGGGTGTGTTTCAGTAGTCTAGCCTATTTCTCTGTCTAGTCTCTGTCTGCGAACGGGCTGTCTCCAATCACGACCTCCTGAGCCAGCATTTGACTGTTACTTGACGGCGACGATCCTCTTCCGACTTGACACGTGTGCCAGTGACCTGTGCCTGTAGCAGCCTGTCTATATCTGACCTGCGAGCGGGCGCCGCGGCCGGAACCCGCGGCTGCCGTCGGGCCCGCGCGGGCCGCGAGCCACGACGACCCGCGGCGCGCCGGCCTCCTCTAGGGACGCGGTGCGCAGCCGCGCGAGCAGCCGCTCCGGACGCTGCTGGGCGCCTTTCGCTACGCCTTTGCTGCTGCAACAATATGTGACTGAGAGGTGGTTCGGACTTGGGGAAATCAAATCAAAAACAAATCGAATCTTTCAGATTTTCTTATATGTCACCGGAAAAAAAAAGAACCGGAAGTTTATAAATTTCCTAAATTTTTCTACTACAAATTGTATAATTTTACGCCCGCATTTTCGTAAAATTATCATATTAGGTTAATTTAAATTATGTTAGTTTAAGTCAGATAAGGCTATGTTATGTTACATTAAATTAGACTAGGTTAGGTTAGATTAAGTTTTGCGAAAATGTAAGCCGGCTATCCTCGGCTATAGCAATAGTGTACAGTGTCTCACCCGACTTTGACTAAAGTGGAGTCCAAAATTAGGCGAACTAACTTGACAGTTCATTGTGCACTAAAGTTGCCACAGTTTGGCCAGTGCTGTTAATATCGATGTAAAGTAAAAAGTATTGTTATAAAATCAATGTTTAAAGTAAAAAGTTTTGTTATCTTTATTATTGTGTTTGGAATCAAACTAATAATTTTACTAAGTAAATGAATAATAATAAAAATTGGTAGAAATGAAAAATACACCACCTTGGATCAATTTTTGTTAGTAAATCGTACATCCTTCAGATCATATTAAATCGCGGTAAATTGCAGTAGTTCGTCCATATTTGGC
>BHDV01065994.1:28413-62260 GCA_005406045.1 Adoxophyes honmai
AAAAAAAAAAAAAAAAAAAAAAAAAAAAAAAAAATTAGGTCGAATTGAGAACCTCCTCCTTTTTGAAGTCGGTTAAAAATACATCGCACTCAACAATTAAATAGATGAAATTTTGTGAAGTATCACTTCTTCGCGCGCAAACGGCAGAGCTGAATCCTTTCCAAGAAGAAGGTAAAATATATAAAAGAAGAAAAAAAGATGATAAGCCGCTAGTATAAAACATGTTAAAGCAACAGCACAGTTCGCTAGGCAGGTTCTCACAACTTTCGGCTCGCTAATTTGCACAATTTAAAAACGTCTCGTGATTTCCAAGCTCAAGTAATACTTGTTAATCTGTTTAATAATTTGGTACTTTTAATCAAAGTAGATACATACATATACTCACGCCTGTATTCCCAAGAGGGGTAGGCAGAGCACATGAGTTCAAAAATCCAGTGCCACGTTTAGCAATTTCAGGGTAAACAAATGGTTAAACGTGATATTGCAGTCCATCCAGCTAGCCCATCGCCCACAATACACTAACCCTTTCCCAGAGTCGACTCTTACGACACCCACGGGAAGAAAGGGGGAGGTACTATTCTAACTCGGCACTACACGGGTTCAAAGTATAAATATACCATAAGATACTCTGTGAAATTGAGTTTAGTTTCGTCGTTTCCAAGGTACAGTTACAAACTGGTTTTTAATTGTAGTTATTGAACAGTTTCATCAATTTTTCCCAGGTGAAAAGCAGGTAGATTATTCCTACACTAAACTTAAATGCTAATAAACTTTCGCAAGCAGGTGAAAAAATTTAGCATTCTGAACATAAATCGACTGTCTTTCTCGATCGAATGGTGCCTCTAGTCCTACCATCAAATCAGAAAACAGGCTAATGGGTAAAGTATGAGTCCGAATAACGATATCCGTCCTTCAGCGGCGTACGGAGACGCGAGCTAGTGTACGGAGACGTGAGCTCGCGTACAGAGACGTGAGCTCGCGTACAGAGACGTGAGCTCGCGTACAGAGACGTGAGCTCGCGTACGGAGACGTGAGCTCGCGTACGGAAAGACGTGAGCTCGCGTACGGAAAGACGTGAGCTCGCGTACGAAGACGTGAGCTCGCGTACGAAGACGTGAGCTCGCGTACGAAGACGTGAGTTCACGTACGGAGACGTGAGCACGCGTACGGAGCGACGTAAGCGCGGGAACTGACGCCTCGAGGCGTTACGGTGGCGATCCCTTTCCGAGTTAATACGTGCTGTGTTCCTTTTTTTCTTTTTTTTCTAAACACTCACCTAAAATGAAAGAACACCTCCTTGGAATGGTCCGCCGTCTCAATGAACCCGAAGCCGTCCTTCAGGGCGGCGATGAAGCCCTGCGCGGGCGGGCGCGGCGCGCCGCCGCCGTTCGCGAGGCTCGGCTGGACCGCCACCGCCATGGCCACCAGCTCCTTGCTGCGCTTCAGCTGGAACCAAAAACATACACCGATCACCAAAGGGCAGACAGCGGATGCAATTAATTATCAAACCGCGATTAGAAAAAGATTGAGCGCATATGTCATTTTTGAACTAATGCATGATATGACTATCAGTGGTAGAGTATGCAGATAAATTAAATTGTTATTTTGGTGCAATGAAGTTTTAATTTAAAGCATGGAAAAATGTCAAATTATACAGCGTTTTTTTATTGATTTTTGAACAACTACGGCAATTTGATAAAGCGAAATAATGTGATTAGTGACAGATTTGTCAGATACGATATTACTATTTTTTATTAAACAAATGGCAATATTTACCGAGAATAGAGTTTAAATATGCAAATCATATTCAGCTATTAATTCTATTATCTATAAGGCTCTGCACTTATGAAGATATCAAAGATTAGTTTAAGATTTTATTTAATAATTTATTAAGTACAATTGTGCTAACGGTACTCTCGAATCCCTTTCTAATCGCGGTTCGATAATACATACATACATCCTCATTCCCAAGAGGGGTAAGCAAAGCATATGAATTCAAAAATTCTGTGCCACGTTTAGCAATTTCACGGTAATCAGATAATCACGATGGGTTTGATTAGCAACTATTTTAAGAGCATAGAATATCTGTGTGTCTATCTGTCCGTCCGTCCGTCCTTCCGCACCTGGTAGATGTCGAAGGTGACCTTGTCCCCCTGCCGCGGCAGCATCTTGTTCTCGCACTTCTTGGCCGCGAACGGGAGCGACTTCTTCGCGCCGTTGATCTGGCACGTGATCAGGCCGTCGCAGTCCTGGGGGAGGAAACGTTTAGTTGTCAGACACACAAGTCTAAATATTCGATTTACCTGTATGTACAATGATGTGTAAAATTATACAAATTATAAAAATGGCTGACAGTAGACATTCATGGCTGCCGGGTTAGGTCCTAACAATAGACACAGCTGCTGGGTTGGGGGCTAACAGTAGACACTGCTTTTATGTCAGGGGTTAACAGTAGACACTGCTTTTATGTCGGGGGTTAACAGTAGACACTGATTTTATGTCAGGGGTTAACAGTAGACACTGATTTTATGTCGGGGGTTAACAGTAGACACTGCTTTTATGTCGGGGGTTAACAGTAGACACTGCTTTTATGTCAGGGGTTAACAGTAGACACTGATTTTATGTCGGGGGTTAACAGTAGACACTGCTTTTATGTCGGGGGTTAACAGTAGACACTGCTTTTATGTCGGGGGTTAACAGTAGAGACTGATTGTGATTTTATGTCAGGGGTTAACAGTAGACACTGCTTTTATGTCAGGAGCTAACAGTAGACACTGCTTTTATGTCAGGAGCTAACAGTAGACACTGCTTTTATGTCAGGAGCTAACAGTAGACACTGCTTTGATGTCAGGAGCTAACAGTAGACACTGCTTTTATGTCAGGAGCTAACAGTAGACACTGCTTTTATGTCGGGGGCTAACAGTAGACACTGCTGTTGGGTTGGGGGCTTCACACTAGACACTTGTGACGGGGCAATGCTAGGGCTATACTCACACTGGGAGCGTTCCCCACGGGGCTGGAGCCCCCGTTCCCCGCGGGCGGCGGCTGCGGCTCCCTCGCGACCACACCTCGGGCTCCACGCTCGACCAGAGTCTCGAACTGCACCGCGCCCGCTGGTAAATGCTTGATCCGGATGGCGGACTGCCGCGTGTTCATGTTGGAGAAGGAGGTGACTGGGTCGACTGTGAACTCCACCTGGTTGGAGAAATCATTTTAATAAATAAATTTATCATCATCACACATGTATTCAAAAATGGGGTAGGCAGAGCGCACCAAAAGGTATACGTTTCGTGAAACTTCTAGCATGTTTTTTTTTTTTGTTTTGAATTGGCAGGTATAATATGATAGGTTGTTAGACTGTCGCCTAAATAGCTGAGTCCACACTAGTGCGCTTTCACGTTCACCTTGCGTCTTCCTTTAACGCATGCCCGTGCAACCACAGCGCATGCGCTGAAACTAGATCCGTCCCCAATGAAGACGCGCTGGCGGCATGCGCTGTTTTTGGTGGTTGCACGGGCATGCGTCAGAGGAAGACGCAAGGTGAACGTGAAAGCGCACTGGTGTGGACTTAGCTAATAACGCATTTCTATTCCTTCCGTGAATATCGTAAGAAGCTATTAAGGATTTCCTATGTCGATTGAAGTACGATTCAGGCGACCGACCAATGTCAATGCTCGATTTATCAATATGTATTTTTACACGTCAGAAATCAAGTACAAAATGTAACAGTAGATGATACTCACGCTAAATCATACATGACTAGGTGACCAGCGCTCTAACGCACCACACGTCTACATCGTTTTTAATTTGACAGTTGAATTCAAAAAACCGGCCAAGTGCGAGTCGGACTCGCGCACGAAGAGTTCCGTACCAAAAAGTGCAAAAAATCAGATTTTTTGTATGGGAGCCCCCCTTAAATACTAATTTATTTTTATTCAATTATTTATTTTTAAAGTAAATATTTAATTAAACATTCTGTGAGCATTTCAAGTATTTATCTGTTACAATTATTTAAATAGACCCAAAACAGCAAAAAAAACTGCAAAAAATAGGTTTTTTGTATGGGAGCCCCCCTTAAATACTAATTTTATTTTATTTTTATTGTTGTCTTTTAAAGTAAATATTTAATTAAATATTCTGTGAGCATTTTAAGGATTTACCTGTTACAGTTATTTAAATGGATCCAAAATAGCAGAAAAAAACACGTTTTTTGTATGGGAGCCCCCCTTAATTATTATAATTATTTTAATTTTAGTATTTGTTGTTATAGCGGCAACAGAAATACATCATCTGTGAAAATTTCAACTCTCTAGCTCTCACGGTTCGTGAGATACAGCCTGGTGACAGACAGACGGACGGACAGACAGACAGACAGACAGACAGACAGACAGCGAAGTCTCAGTAATAGGGTCCCGTTTTTACCCTTTGGGTACGGAACCCTAAAAACTGACGAAACTGTCAAATTAAACAAGATTTAGATTTTTGGTGCGTTCGTTAGACAATAGCGCTACCGGTAAACGTTCTTATGCCATATAAAAAATATTCTAGGAATTTTCGGTACAGCTGATTTATGCATACAGTCATACATACATACATATTATCACGCCTGTATTCCCAAGAGGGGTAGGCAGAGCACATGAATTCAAAAATCCAGTGCCACGTTTAGCAATTTCGGGGTAACCAGACGGTTAAACGTGATATTGCAGTGACGGGTTGCTAGCCCATCGCCCACAATACACTAACACTTTCCCAGAGTCGACTCTTACGACACCCACGGGAAGAAAGGGGGGAGGTGCATAATAGAAATGAATAAATTTGCTTTTTGAATTTTGTCCTATTTGAAGTAATTTCAAAAAACGGTCCATTTATTCTGGCTTTTCTCTAAATCTAAAACCAGTGGTCCCATATAATTAGCCAGGTCACGTGCCAGCCGCCTGAGGCCGGGCGGCGACCTCCCGCACCCTCGGCGCGACGCTGCGCCGATTGAACGCGCCGCCTCGAAATAGCGCGAGGGGGCTCAATTGGCAAATGGCCGCCACACAGGTACAATGCAGCGGTAGGTTCCACTTTGTGCACGCCAATCTGCTCCGACATCAAACAACATTGTCTACTGGGTGAAACGTGAGTCCTAAACAGATTTTTTTTGTTTGCGTCTTAGTTTTTTAAAGCGAATTCACTGCACTAACTCAGAAAAAAATCTTTGTATAGCAAAAATATGAACTTTACGGTCAACTTATCTTATAAAATACGGATAACTCACGTTATAAATCGAGTTTAGCTCGACATGTTACGGTCAACCTGTTCGACAAACCTGGTTTTTAGTTCAAAGCACCACTTTTGATTATGTGCAATTATTTTATCTTATTACTAATAGAGTACAGTATTCCCAAGAAAATAAGTCACATCGGCTGTTACCGTCTGCGCCGAGAAGCGCAGAACGATATCCGAGAGAAGCCGAACGAGTAATTTATCTATATTGAACTTTATTTACTGGGCACAATTTTGCTTGCTATGCACACACTTTAGTCCGGCTACTCGACGCATTTGGCGCTGGGGTGCTAGACATCTGTCAAAGGTCATCAGTCTAAGACTTCAGTCAATAACCAATCACAACGCAAGTGTTCAGCACGTGAAAAAATCTCTTTTATCCTTGGTAGATCGAAGTTTCCCACGCCACAAAACTGATTTATTACGCAGGTACATCGAGAAGCATTCTTTGTTTGGTAATACTGTACCTATGTACACATGATGAACCTATTTGATGGCCCTGTCAACCTGCCTATTTCTATCTTAAGATTTCGGCATAGACTACATACCTACATTAGACCTACTTTAATGTATTACTGGAAGCAGAGCTCACAAGCTCCCAATCTCCATTTATGCTAAGCGTCCACAGGGCCGCATCGCACGCATCGGACGCATCGGATTCAATCAGATGTATGGCGAAATGCGATGCGTACGATGCGGACAAGTGGACGCACTTGTATGAGTTTCTATACAAAGAATACTACAATCCGTTGCGTGCGATACGTCCGATGCGTACGATACTGACAAGTGGACGCTTAGCTTTAAACTCCATGTCCGGTATTTCGGCACAGATTAGTTGTTTAGTTCAGGATGTAGTTTAGCGTTGACCCGCTGCTCTAGGTAGTTGACCTACCTCGTCCCCGACGCTGAGCACGAACTTGGCGTTGCTGTCCTTCGGCTCGGGCATGAGGCCGAAGCGCAGCACCTCCGCGAAGTGGAAGAACATCGTCTGCTCGCGCTCCACGCAGCGGATGAAGCCAAAGCCGTCGCGGAGCGAGCAGACCACGCCTTGCTCCCGCCTGTTGGACGAATCGAGTAAAAACATACATTCATACAAAGATAAACGCATTTCTGGTTAGTGAAATAAAAGAAAAAAACCGGCCAAGTGCTAGTCGGACTCACGAACGAAGATTTCCAAAAAACAGCAAAGAAACCATGTTTTTTTTCTATGGGAGTCCCCCTTAATTATTATTATTTTGATTTTATAATTTGTTGTTATAGCGGCAACAAAAATACATCATCTGTGAAAATTTCAAGTCTCTAGCTGTCACGGTTCGTGAGGTACAGACGGACAAACAGACAGACAGACAGACGATCATGAAAGCATTTTTGGAGCTAAGGCAAAAGCAATTTTTAATAAATGATTCGTTAAATTTGGTTTAAATGTCAAAACCAAACATGGGCCACCTGGAACTGGCCCCAGTGGACGTCCTGACTTTGTCTCACCTCTCTCCGGAGACGTTGAACGACTCGTCCAGTAGCGAGATGTTGGTGGCCCGCTTGAGCTGGTCCCGGCGGTCGGTGGCCACTTGGAACTGCACCCAGTCGCCGTGCTTCAGGGTGAACTCGCCGCACTGGTCCTTGTCTCCGAACGGGACCTGAGAAACGACAAAAATAAACATCTGATGGGTAAAGGCCGGTCGCGGAGTACGGCGAAATTCGAGCGTTGACCCGCTTCTATCTATCTCTGCCCAGTAATATTGCCCTCGCGCTAGTACAGTGCGACGCACGTGCGAGTGCGAGGGCAATATTACTGCACGCGTGCGACAGAGATAGATAGCAGCGCGTCAACGCTCGAATTTCGCTGTGCGCCGCGACCAGTAATCAGTACCCCTAGTGTCGTCGTTACGATCAACACACGAACTCTCGTCTGTGCCAATACGCATCAGAGTGTTTAGTGTAATCTAAACGGTCATGAAACGATAACGATTTCGTTTGCGAATTGACGCAAAATTTGGTTTTTGTGCTATATAGAAACAGTTACTTCATGGTCAATCACTAAAGACGAGATGGAATCTTAGATGACATGGGATCGTAGACGAGATGAAATTTTAGATGAAATGGGATCGTAATCTAGGTGGAATCTTAGATAAATAAGATCGCAGATATAATGTAATCCTAGATGCATGGGATCCTAGACTAAATGGAATCCTAGATGAAATTGCATCCTAGATGAAATGGGATCGTAGACGAGCTGGAACCCTAAATTAAATAGGATCCTAGATGAAATAAAACCGCAGACGAGCTGGAGTCTTGGATGCAACAGGACCGTAGACGAGCATGAACCTTAGACAAAGTGTAATCCTTGCTTAAACCGCACTAACCTCGACTTCCGAGTGGTCCGCGGCCCGGTACCGTATCCGGCCCGGCAGCGGGTCGCCCTGCGGCGCGCGCGCGGCGCCGCTCCGCTCCAGCGGCTTCAGCACCTGACCCCGCATGACTGAGGAGGACACGGCCGAGGATACTAGCGTTGCCTCGCTCCGGCGTGAGAGATGGTAACCCATATTATACGATAAGGAATACGGCCAGCGGTGACGTCGACCTCGAGTGTGTATCTTTGTCGATGTCATGATCCTAGATGGATGGATGGGTAGAAAATGGAATCGTAGACGAGATCGAATCAAAGATAAAATGGAATCCTAGATTGAAATGGGATTCTAGATAAAAATGGGATCGTAAACTTGATGGAATCCTGGATGAAATGGGATCCTAGATGACAATGGAATCCTAGACGAAATAGGATTCTAGATGAAACGGAATCCTAAATTAAATATGATCCTAGGTGACATGGGATCGTAGACGAGCTGGAACCCTAAATTAAATAGGATCCTAGATGAAATAAAACCGCAGACGAGCTGGAATCTTGGATGCAACAGGACCGTAGACGAGCTTGAACCTTAGACAAAGTGTAATCCTTGCTTAAACCGCACTAACCTCGACTTCCGAGTGGTCCGCGGCCCGGTACCGTATCCGCCCCGGCAGCGGGTCGCCCTGCGGCGCGCGCGCGGCGCCGCCCCGCTCCAGCGGCTTCAGCACCTGACCCCGCATCACTTCTGGAGACACGTCCTCGAACACGACCGAGCCGCTGGGTAACTTGGTTATGTTGCAGGCTACTTCTTTGCCCTGGGGGAGGAAGGGTGTTTTAGCCTCCAAACTCTCGCTCACTCTTTTTAGGGTTCCGTACCCAAAGGGTGAAAACGAGACCCTGTTACTGAGACTTCGCTGTCTGTCTGTCTGTCTGTATATCTGTCCGTCAATCACCACGCTGTATCTCAAGAGCCGTAAGACCTAGGCAATTTAAATTTTCAGAGATGAAGGTATTTCTGTTGCCGCTATAACAACAAATACTAAAATCAAAATCAAAATAATAATATAAGGGGGGCTCCGATAGAAAAAAATATTGTTCTGCTGTTTTTGATCATAAAATCATTCATCATCGGTAGGTTTTAATCAAATCAAAATCATTAATTGTATAAGGCCATCCCTTAACAACTTCATCACGAAACATTCCACAAACAAAACTACGACTATTTCACGCTCCGCAAACACTTTTAGCATAATTTTAATAACAGATCCAAGAGGTATAACAGTGACAGGTTGCTAACCTGTCGCCTAAAACAGTGATTCCCAAAGTGGTCCAGGTGGACCCCCAGGGGTCCATGGGAGACTCGTTGGGGGTCCACGCTGGTGTTGGTAAATATTGGTGTCTTTTGGAAATTAGCACAAATGTAGCAGCAAAGGGTCCGCAGGACCTGATAAAACTTTGAAAGACGTCCAAGAGTAAAAAAAGTTTGGGAACTTCTAGCCTAAAGCGTACCAAAACCGCAATCGCCTTTTACTACATTCACGAAAGAAATAAGCGTTACTGTAAACACGGCCAAGTTTAGTAAAGTAGTTACGTCAGACAATAACACAACACGTTTTCATTCACCGTTTGTTTGCGTCGAAACGCTACTAGTAATTCTAGATCAGCCATTCTCAAAGTGTGTTCCGCGGAACCCCAAGGTTCCGTGATGTCCCTGATGGGGTTCCGCAAGATTTTAGAAAAAAAAAAACTCCATTCTCCGATCGAAAGTTTTGACACGGCGAATAAATGAACGGACGGGTGGATAAATAATACTTTTTGTAAACTTGCTGTTTTTTTTGTAGGGTTCCGTCAAGTCTTTCGCTTTCCAAAAGGGTTCAGTCACAAAAAAGTTTGAGAAACGCTGTTCTAGATTGACCCACTTCCGTCGGACGGACTACACATTTATTAAGGATGTAACGTGAGTTGAGACTACACAACTACACAATGAAATAAGCAGGCGGTGAGCGAAAAGCTACGTCTACGTTTCCGATGGAAATACAGTCAGTGAAATTGGATGTTTAGCAGGTTGTGATGCTTCTAAAATTGGCCTGATTACTGTTTCCAGCCAGTTGCATGACATACATACATAAATATTCTCACGCTTGTATTCTCAAGAGGGGGAGGCAGAGCACATGAATTTAAAAATCCAGTGCCACGTTTAGCAATTTCAGGGTAACCAGATGGTTAAACGTGATATCGCAGTGACAGGTTGCTAGCCCGTCGCCCACAATACACTAACCCTTTCCCAGAGTCAATTCTTACGACACCTACGGGAAGAAAGGGGGAGGTGCTATTCTAACCCGGCACCACACGATTTAGATTTTAAAAGTGTTATAATAGTGACAGGTTGCTAGTTGTCGTCATACCTCGCCCTTTACGACATCCGCGAGAGAAGTGAAGTGTTATTATAAGCCCGTCACCACACGGCAAATATAAAATGTCGTTCATCCCAAATACTGTATCTGATCACCCGCGCCCTGCCACTGATGTATTGCTATGCAACGTTCTGGGATGGGGTCACCAGACGGAACCCACTCACGGCAATAACGCAATCAATAAAGCCCAGTGTCGAGTGTCCTTGTTCCCGCGAACTTGCCAGTCGAAAGTGTTTTTAACAACCAGCTAACCTGACCGTTAAATGTTGAATTCGATATGCCGGTGGTTTTCAAACATTTTTGGCGACGGAACTCTTTTGGAAAGATAAATATTTGGCGGAACCTTACAAAAGAATAACACGTGCCGTCCAGTCCGTGTATATGTATATGCCGCGTCAAAACGTTCGAACAGAGTGTTGTTTTGTTTTTATTTTCTATATACTTGCGGAACCCCTTCAGGGGTATAGCTAAACACACTTAAGGGCCTGATAGACCTACCAACTTTAAGTCCGCGGTTTTTAAGTTTGCGAACTTACTCGGCTCGACGTCGGTGACACACGTGAAAGCTTACTCATAAGTACGCGGTTTCGAACCGGTGGATCGTCGACGATTTTGCGCGGCGGTTTTAAAGTACGCTTACTTACGGTGACACACAGTCGAAAAAGGTCGTCGAGCCATAAGTACGCGTACTTGCTCGTACGTCTATCAGGCCTTTTAGAGTATGGCTGCGATAAGCCGTGATCTGTCGGGTTTAGAATAAAATCTTCACACTAACATTACTTCCGTGGATGTCATAAAAGACGACTGTGGAAACAGCTGAAGGTACATTTTAGGGGATAGGCTAACAACCTATCACTATTACATACGTCCAACTTAAAACTTAATACTTTAATATGCTATGCAACCCGAAATAGCCATATAAGTAGTAGCGTTTCGTGTGCTCCGCCTACCCCATTTAGGAATGCAGACTTGATGTACGTATGTCTAGTCACGAACCGGGATTATTGAGCCACTTGCCACTGTTCGCAATTTAGACGTGTAATCAATGACCGATGTGACCGACAGATGTTAGCTATTGGATTAATATTACACGACCAAGTTACAAACATTGGCAAGTGGCTCAACAATCCCGGTTCGCGACTGCACGTATGTATGAATGAGGTATGACAGTGACAGGCTGCTAGTCTGTCGCCTAAAGCACACTTAAACCTTTCTTTAGTCGCCTCTTACATCCACCTATGCACTGCCTATAATCCGGCAAGCAAATCGAAACAAACTCTAATAACACACCCAGCGTTTCTCGACAGCCGGTAAGCGCGTTTAAACCGCCGTCGTTTTATGAATTTTCCATGAGCCCCATACAGTTTCGCCCGTACTTGACACAGATGTATGTTACCACTTGATCGATACCGCTTATTTAGTGGTATTGGAACAACGACGTAACCCAGCTAGTAGCTTTCTCACGTTAATAATTCACAACAATTAAGGACCAACTACAGTAACTACATCTGTATCGTAATATGACTACTGTAAGATCATAAGCCTTAAAAATCTGTCCGTTATATAAAACCATTGAGGATAGAACCTATAGAGTACTAAGTCATCTTGGTTGTTCGGAAATTATTCCGCAAAACAATTGAAGTTGATCGCTGTGCTCTTATTGGCCGGTCCAAGATCGCGCGTAACGCTAGTGCCTTTTTCTCTACGGTTATTGGCTCTGTACAGTTTCTGTGACAGTGACGGCGACGTTTAGTATGTTGAAATCAACAAACTATTTGCGGACTGGGGTTGCGAACATTGTTTCTCTATAGGTTCTATCCTCTATGTATAAAACAGAAAGAAGCAAACCAAATTACTTCAAATTAGATTTTTTATCCTGTGTGGTGTCGGGATATAATAACACCTAACCATTTCTCCGTGGATGTCGTAAGAGGCGACTAAGGAAATGGGTTCAGGTATGCTGTGGGCCACAGGCTAGCAACCTGTCACTATAATATACCTTTTGCATTCTTTTCAATCCCAAAATAATGCTAAAAGTGGCTCCGTAGCGTGAAATAGTCATTAAGTCATTATCATATCATGGTTTTGTCCATTAAGTTTCGTGTGCTCTGCCCATCCCATTAGGGAACACAGGCGTGATTGTATGTAGAGTTCATAGAATTAGTTTGTACCATCACGAACAGGGATTGTTGAGCCACTTACCTATGCTTGTAACTTGGTCGTGTAATACTAATCCAATAGCTGACATCTAGTCGGTCACATTGGTCATTGATTACAACGTCTGAATTGCGAACAGTGGCAAGTGGCTCAACAATCCCGGCTCGTGACTGTACGTATCAGTATCCGAAATCGCAGACGACAGATGCATTTGAACGGTAGGAATTTATAGACGGCCTTCGCCAAATAAAGGTCGAAGGCAGTCTCGAGTCTGGGACGGAGTTTAATTCGAACTCTGCCTATAAATGGATGACAGGTGCCTTGACGTAGCCTAATCCATACAAGCTGGCCAGAAATATTTTAACAATTTTAACCAGTAGTCGCGTCTGAAACCCCTGTAAAATATTCCCTAAAGGGTCCCATAAGGGTGTTGGAAGATAATTGCGCAAATTTACATATACGTCTATTTGTGCAAGTCCAGGCTTGCACAAATAGACGTATATGTAAATTTCATCGCTTCTCAGGTCATTGCGCCCTGTTTTACCAATCTTACGTCCCGTACGCACTTCCGTTTGTCAGCGCGTACGCACCTTAAATCGTACGAAGTTGCGATGCTTCGCGGTTGACCTAAGAGCCGGACTACAAAAGAATGGGAAAAATTTTCATTTTTTTTTTAATACATGAAAATTGCGGGAAGAAACTACAAAGAGGTATTCAGATGCGTATTCCTGAAAACTGGTTAAAATACTACCCGCCAATTTCCGGCCACATTGTATATTCATTCAGCCCATATAATGTCACAGACTGTGAGGAACACAACATCAAAAAGGATTTGTAAAAAAACTGCACACATAATAAGTGACCACCTAGTTATTTTTAATTTCCTCTATACCCCTTCCATAGGCTACGTATATTTGTCAATAGGCTACGATTAGTGCCTAAAGAGTGCACTAGAAACGGGGGCAAGAGTAAAACGTGTCGGAGCCGACCGGCGGCCGTGATCGATCGGCTGGCTCTGTAGCCGTACCACGTCGCATGTAGACGTAATACGCTCGACACTAGTTTGTCTACTGATCGTACGTTTACATATGTGAAGCGTCTACCTATTACCGTTGTTTATATTGACCCAAAAAGAACAAAAAAGTCACGATTGTCGGTTGTATGGGAAATGGGAGCCCCCCGTAAATAAGCATTTTACTTGTTACCGTTCTATATATCGACCAAAAAACACCAAAAAAAGTCACGATTGTTGGTTGTATGAGAGCCCCCGTAAACAATAATCTAACTTTATTTTTAGAATTTGACGTTATAGCACCAACAGAAACACAATCTGCAAATTTTTCAACAGTCAAGCTAGCACAGTTCGCGAGACAGCCTGGTGACAGACGGACGGACAGTGAAGTCTCAATAATATGGTCCTGTTCTCACTCTTTGGGTCATCATCATTATCAGCCGACAGATGTCCACAGCTGGACATAGGCCTCCCCCAAGGATCTCCAGAATGACCGGTCCTGGCTGCCCACATCCAGCCTCTTTGGGTACCCGTTAGATAACCGTGCCACTTTGTACCTTTTGTCATCAATGTCACCGTGACATACCATACTATCTACTAATCACAGCAATATTCAACTCATTTTAAAAAGGTTGAAAGTGGCACATGTATCAATAGGCTTGTGTCCTGGATTAAAAAAATGAAATTCTAATTATTCCGTTCGTTAGGTTATGGAAAAATATGACACACGTATTTTTCTTTTATCAAATAACAAAACATCGACAAAGTTATAGATCATCAAGCTTCCGTAATGGAGGCTTGTGACATCACGACTCAGTAAAAATTGTACTGAGTCGTGACGCCATACGAAACTTCTAAGAGCTGTAATATCGTCACATTTCGTTTGTCAAATAAAAGACAAAATATGTGTACAATATTTTTCGGCAATCTATCTGAGCGACTAAATAGTTTTTTTTTTGTCAACAAGCCTTTTTCCTTGGCTGTACGAAACCCTGAAAAAAAAATGCAAATGGCCACTCACATTCCTAGTCTGTATGATGAATTCCACATCGTCGCCGAGCGTGAGCTCCTCCTTGGTCTTCGCCTCCGAATAATGGAAGAATATCTCCTTGACGACGTCGGCGCGCTCGATGAAGCCGAAGTTGTCCTTCATGGAGCACACCACGCCGTGGTACTTGACCGGGTGGACGGGGTTCTCGAAGCGGACGTGACACGCGCCCAGTGTGCCCCTGGAATAATAGGCTTGGTGAATAGGGCGGTTCGAGATTTTTTTTTTAACGGAGCACCTATATATTTTCCTATTGCTGACTGGTTAAGCGTGCCACACACTACGCAGATACGATATCTGTATCTGGACGCATCTATACAATTCAATGAGCTATAAGTGCTATAACACACAGCGCAGATAAACTCATATTTTACCGTCAAGTATCTGTTGGCACCGACTGGAAATATGTGACACACTTTAAACCGTACAAAATTTCAACTACAATTGCAACCATACCAATGCTTAAATAAACCGGCCAAGTGCGAGTCGGACTCGCGCACGTAGGGTTCCGTACCAAAACCTGCAAAAAATCAGAATTTTTGTATGGGAGCCCCCCTTAAATACTAATTTTATTTTTATTCAATTATTAATTTTTAAAGTAGATATTTAATTAAACATTCTGTGAGCATTTCAAGTATTTAGCTGTTACAATTATTTAAATAGACCCAAAACAGCAAAAAAAAACTGCAAAAAAATAGGTTTTTGTATGGGAGCCCCCCTTAAATACTAATTTTATTTTATTTTAATTATTTCCTTTTAAAGTAAATATTTAATTAAATATTCTGTGAGCATTTCAAGTATTTACCTGTTACAGTTATTTAAATAGATCCAAAATAGCAAAAAAAAACACGTTTTCTGTATGGGAGCCCCCCTTAATTATTATAATTATTTTAATTTTAGTATTTGTTGTTATAGCGGCAACAGAAATACATCATCTGTGAAAATTTCAACTCTCTAGCTCTCACGGTTCGTGAGATACAGCCTGGTGACAGACAGACGGACGGACGGACGGACGGACGGACGGACGGACGGACAGACAGACAGCGAAGTCTCAGTAATAGGGTCCCGTTTTTACCCTTTGGGTACGGAACCCTAAAAATGGTGACGGTACGGAATCGTAGTGACGCGTCGTATTATCGCGTAGATTGTTAGTATAGGTTAGGTTAGATTAGGTTCGAAAAAAAAACTGTTAGATTAGGTTAGGTTACATTAAATTTTGCGAAAACGTGGACGTAAAATTTGTCTCTCGTTTAGAATCTTACAGATCTTGCTACATTCCGGTGACAAATGCATCAGAAGAGGTAGCTATATGTAGCAGTACTGACCTCTGGTTGGTGGCGATCTGGAAGCTGACCGCGTCCCCCGTATGCAGCGTCACGTTCCCCTCCACGTCGTCCTTTGTGTACGGCAGGAAGAAGCACTCGCCGCGGTTCTCGTACGATATCCGGCCCGTGTTGTCGCCGGAGCCCTCGCCCTTCACCTCGGTGGTCACTGTGCCCGTCACTCGCGCCTCGCTCAGCACCTGATGAAGATAGCGAAAATTGCAAAACTCTACAATGGCGCTACCGGCAGCGATATTGTCTAGCGCACCAAAAATCTAAATCGTGTTTAATTTGACAGTTGAAATCAAATCGAAATTGATACATTTCAAAGCGAACTGACACCGAAACTGTCAAATTAAACAAGATTTAGATTTTTGGCTGCGTTAGACAATAGCGCTACAGGATAATTTTCAAGACGTGCAATACCTGCATGTTCAAGATAGAGGTATAAGTAGCAGAAGAAAGTGGAAGCCTTTGCTTAGGGGATATATTACTAGGATAAAAAAACTTTATTCGTGCAAATAGGCTCCTAAGAGCACCTTTGCGCGTCAATTTCGAGTCTACTAGCGCTTCGGAAAGACTAATTGAACTAAAAATTGGGTTAGCATAAGCTCTAAAATGCTCTCACAATTGTAATCCTGTTATTTACACGAAAGCGCTTCACCGCAACGCTCGAGATCTAGGTAGCTTTCCTCTGTGAAACGGATATAGATTTTTAATGCGTTTAGACAAGCCTTGCAGAACAGTACCTTCAAGGACGATGTTTTGAACGCTCGCACAGGCCCATAAAAGGCTAATACGCTAAAAGGCTAGACTTTCTGTCGAATCACCACCTCGGGGGCAATCTTGGTGACGGTGGAGGCAATGGGCTTGCCGGTGCGTCTGTCACGTCATCTCGAACTCCACCGGATCCCCTACAGTCTCGTCCAAAACTGCAGACTTAGCACAGGTTCGACTGTCACTTTCTGACGTCTCTAGTTAGACAGTGACAGTTATAGTCTGCCTCGCGCCCTACTGGTCCTTAGCTGTCTGATTCCGAGGAAATCCACGACGTTAAAAAAGGCGACTTACCACCTCGGGCGCAATCTTGGTGACGGTGGAGGCAATGGGCTTGCCGGTGCGCCTGTCGTACGTCATCTCGAACTCGACCGGGTCGCCGATCTTGAGGTGCTCTATGTTGCCGCTGAACTGACTGAAATGGAAGAAGAGGCGCGCCTGCCTCTCGCAGCACTGGATGAAGCCGTAGGAGTGCTGCGGGAAAGAGACGCCTTCAGAATAGGGATACGCACAGTCAGGCAATCTGAATGTTTAGCAGGTTGACTGCCTTCATTAATCTGTTCGCATTATAGGACAAACTTCACCATGAAGTTCAATATTGAGTATTTATGTCATGCAACTAGCTGGAAATAGTAATAAGGCCAATTTTAGAAGTGTCTCAACCTGCTAAACATCCAATTTCGTTGACTGTAGGTACTATGGATGTCGCATGATGCGAATGTTTGGCCCATTTAAATCGGTCTGTATGGGAAAGTCGTCTGAAACTATAAAACATGCTAAGATCTGTTTTTTTAACCATGTCATCGATTTTATAAGAAAAACTGCCAAACCTACACGGAAGATATAGCCTCCAGACCCTGACGACCGGCGTCTAATTATGTGCAGTTCAAAATTGACTCTTAATGTCAATAGACAAAGTTACAAATTACTTTTATTTTACGTACTATGTAGGCATAGCACGCAGGTCGTCAGGAGGATAGAGAGGTTAGGTATTCTACAGCTGACACCACTCGGCGTTCGGTTGAATCGGTCTTAAACATAATATACAAGCTGCAACAGAGCCCCAAACGATAATCGACTGGGATATATGTATAAGTAGTTAAGATGAAATCAGACGGTTCATTTTTCTTTCATTTTCGCCTTTCATTCGGTACTATTCACTCGAAATGACACGTGTGAACACATGAATAGTACCGAATGAAAGGCGAAAATGAAAGAAAAATGAACCGTCTGATTTCACCTTTACCGAACCTCTGCCGTGTATGCCGGGTTTAGAATAACATCTCCCCATTAATTCCGTGGATGTCGTAAGAGGCGACTAAGGAAATAGGTTAAGATATACTTCAGGCGTTAGGCTAGCAACAGTAGCAACTTGTCACTAAATTTAAACCTAAAAAACACGCTACAAGTGGCCACGTGACGTGAAATAGTCATTTGTCCATGTAGCATTCCGTATGCCTACCGCATTCGGGAATACATGCGCGACGTATGTATGTTACATGACCACCAATGCACGTCAAAATTGACGATTCAAAAGCAGTAAATAAAACAAACGCAATTATAAAACCGCGTATTGAAACTTACACCCTTTAGCGGCGTATAGTGTTACGGCCGAGTCGCGACAAACCTCGGCCATGTTGAAACTAATACCCCGTATTGTAGCGGCTTCTGTGCGCCGATTTTTACTTCACGGGATTGTTGAGCCACTTGTCACTGTTCGCAATTTAGACGTGTAATCAATGACCGATGTGACCGACTATGCTAGAGACCGATAGGTACTTAAAAGATGGTAAACAATCTTGACGTGTCTTTTTATTTAAACATACACTTTATAAATCAAAATCTTTACATTTTACAATTTAGGTATGAAAAAATCATTTACTTTCATAATTGAATTGTATATTGTAACGATTTTCATTTTTAGACTGTGTATTTCAATAAAAAGACATGTCAAGATTGTTTACCATCTTTTAAGTACCTATCGGTCTATAGTATAGATGTCAGCTATTGGATTAGTATTACACGACCAAGTTGCAAACATAGGTAAGTGGCTCAACAATCCCGGTTCGCGATGGTACAATACACCTTGGCAAGTTGGATAATCGAATATCAAGCTGTTTGTAAACAATTCAGTAGGATGATAACAAGGTCGTAGAGTGCTATACTTGTATCGATCGATATATCCCGATATCTTAGCGTTATTATTGCGTTCGGCGAAATTGTAGCTTCATTTATAGTTTTACTAGTTGATATTGATAATTACTCCTTTTATTTTATTCCGTGGATGACAAGCCAGCAACCTGACACTATTATAGCTCTCAGACCTGAAACTGTACTAAAAACGGTTCCGAACCGTGAACCAGTCATGGTTTTGTCTATGTAACAAAATAGGGATGATGACAGGGTTAAAAATATATCATTCTAATTAGTCCGTAAGTAAGATTATGGCAAAAAATGAGACACATATTTTTTAGTTTATCAAATAATGAAACATCGTCAAAGGTACAGATCATCAAACTTCCTGAGTGGGGGCAAAACTTTTAGGCTCTGTATTATCGTCATTTTTCGTCTGTCAAATAAAATAAAAAATATGGGTACAATATTTTTTCGTAGTCTATCTGACGGACTAAATAGTTTTTTCTAGTCATCTAGCCTATTCTAAAACCCTAAACTTTATTTATGCGAATAGGCTCCTAAGAGCACTTTTACACGTCAAATTCGAGTCTGCCAGCGCTTCGGAAATACCATCATTGCCAAGAAGAATGCGCCGCTAGAAACTTTGTAGGAAATCATTTTATCAAAATACATTTATTTACCAAAAAACAGTTCGCATGGTCTACCTACCCGATTTTTGGGAATACAGGCCTGACGTGTATTTCTGTATGTACCTATTGTTGTTATGTATTAATTGCACGATAGTTTTTGTAAATAGCCCAAACAACTTGAATTAATGTGTTATTTTTACACATTCTATGTAATGTCGGCAGATGTCAAAGGCGCAAGCGCTTATGATGTCTTTGATATTTGATACAAGTATCTGTTTAATATTACAACACGAGTAATTTTAGCGCACCTATTGTGAATGCACATCTTGGATAGCAATTAATATTAATACATTGTATTTAAAACTACGATCAAAAATTGTAAGCTATCGTCGAGTCAATAAAAAGTTGCAAACTTGCAAACTAACGCCCTATCGACAAATTGTTATAGAAAATGCGATAAAATTCTGAAAAATAAAATGTCTTTAATTAGCTAATGCTACAGCCACCATTTAGGTATCAAGTATATAAAAAAATGTTTAACTGAAAAATGCATTCAGAGGAATATTTTTTGTTTAATAATGTGTATTCCCTATGGAGTAGGCAGAGCGCACGAATCGCTACAGACGCAAAACCGTACTATTTCACGTTTCGTGTCTACTTCTAGCAGTTGGCAGGTACGATAGTGACAGATAGCTAGCCTGTAGCCCAAAATATACCTCAATCTAATTCAGTTAAATTCAAATACACATATAATCATACCTAAATGTTACCACCACCTCAACTCATTCAGTAGTTAGGTAGCATGTGTTTGGAGCAAATATTGTTATAACCAGGGCCCGTAAAGGCCCAATCAGACGGTTCATTTTTCTTTCATTATCACCTTTCATTCGGTACTATTCACTCGAAATGACACGTCTGAACACGGAATGAAACGAAACTGTCGGATGAATTCACTAATGAATCGATCCAGCAATGTTGGATCGCTTCACTCGGCATCTTTCATTTGCAAAAAATGAAAGACAAATGAATAGTCTGAACACCGAATGAACCGTTCACTCGGATTCGCCAAACCACAGAATAGATAATAGTACAAGTACAGAAGCCTCACTGCTTTGATTTTCACAAATGCCGCCTTTTTATGTGCCTACATAATTATTATTAACAAACAGACCGCACGCTAGCAGCCGACATTGAGATCTCTGGCGCCGCGCGAAGGTCGACATTACTCCACACCTTCTCAAATGACCCGAAAATAGGGTTGTCAAGTCAATACTTTAATTAAATACCTACCTATTATACCTAACTATCCGCGTGGTGTCATAATAGAATAACACCTCTCTATTTCTTCCGTGGATGTCGTAACAGGCGACTAAGGAAATAGGTTTAGGTATGTTTTAGGCGACAGGCTAGCAACCTGTCACTATTCTACCTCTTCCATCTTTGCAAAGCTAAAACTATGCTAGAAGTGACTGCGATATAAACGTCATCATGGTTTTGTCTATATTACTTTTCGTGTGCTCTGCCTACCCCATTTGGGAACACAGGCGTGATTGTATGTATGTAGGTATCTATCAGATTTATGTTGTTTGTAATATTTAAGCCAAAGATACATTAGACGACATTTGTTGCGTTACATTTGTCGTGCGACATGTCGAGCGATGTAGCGCGACGTCGCCCGACATCGCTCGACATGTCACGCGACACGTGTATATACGCGGATGTAAGTCGCGCGACATGTCGAACGATGTCGCCTAATGTTTAGCTATACCTACTTAGCGGTTACACTTTTATTTATTCTATGACGCGGGGTCGAATATAATAATTTATATTTTTCATTTTCCCGACAATCTACTGCAATACAGAATATTTTGGATTCATTTTGCTAATTAAAATATGACACGCGTTTGCAATATAAACTGAATCGTGCTGCGTAAAAAAAGAGGCGCGCGTGCGCCGCGGGTCAGTGAGCGGCAACCACTGATTAGGCCTCATCGATGAGGCCGCCGATATGTACTTGTAGCTCGGCGGAGTGACACCCCCCTGGCCAAACTAAACTTATCCCAAGACACGACTTCATTCGACGCCATACAGTCGGAAAAGATTAGTGAATGTTCATTTCTAGCTAAACAGTCTGAACATGGAATGAAAGAAAAATGAAGCAATCACTCGGATGAACGTTCATCCGAATGAACCGTCTGATATCACCTTAACTTTCATGCCGTTGACGCAAAAATGTCGTCACGCTCCTTAAAGGGTGATCCCAAATAGTTTGAGTGGACATTATTAATCATTAGTTGTCACTTGTCAATCATTTTAATCATGTACAAATGAATAGAATAAATAATACCTACTCGATACGTGAAACGTAAATAAAACTAATTGATTTGTTTAAGAGGAAATGGAGCGGTCACATTTTGTATGGAAACGTAGTCCCCTGATTCCTCGCTGGATATTACCCGTAGAACAATGATTTTTTACATCAACAATCTAATGATATATTAGCATGTTCCTATGTTTTCCTTTTTTTCTTTATTCAATTATTAAAGGAGATATTAACCTTCAAAAACATGAAAAATTGGCAAGTTTTTTCCGTTGTGTTCAAACCTCTAGAAACCAATTTTAACACAATTATATCAAAATATAAGAACATAGAAACACAGTTATGACATTTCTTAAACATTTAATGAAAAAACATATTTAATCGGTTAAGTTTTGGAGAAGAAATCAGGGGACTACGAAACGTTGTTTTTGAATAATTTTCATAGGTATTTTCGGTCCGAGCTGTAGTTGTTCTTATCGCACTCGACGTCGTCTGGGCAGGTCACGGCGCGACAGCAATAGATTTAGCAAATACCTATTTTTCAATTCCTTCGACCGGCATATTTCCTCTTAATAAATACATTTTATTAAATGGTATTGTTACCCACATTTCAGTAATTAGGTACGTAGAAAACAGCGTTCCTCTCTAACGTAAAGCACGCCATTTTTCTTGCATTAATTCCCATGCAAAGAAAATCAAAGTCATCTTCGCGTTCATACGTAATGCAATATTCATAAAAATCCTTTTGTTTTGTAATCGTATTTTTGTTTGTTATGTATGTCACAAATACGATTACAAAAACAAAAACAAAATTAAAATGATTGACGACTAATAATTTACAATCGAACTATTAAGGATCACCTTTAAGGAGCGTGACGTCATTTTTGCGTCAACGGCATGAAAATTACGGGCCCTGGTTATAATTTTTTCCCATAAAAAAACCACACCCCCATAAAACTATATTATAACTCGTCCAAACTCACCAATAGCTTCTCAATGATGCCCGTCTCCCTGATGGGCGGGTGGTTGACCGAGTCGTACTGCTGCGAGGGCGCGCTGTTGGCCGAGCCGGACGAGTACACGCCGGCCGAGTCGCCCATCGGACACCCGTCCAGGCTGTAGCTGGCCAGCGTGAACCGGTTGCCGGCCGGCTTGCCCGCCCCGAAGTTGTCCCGGGGCGAGCTGGGGTAGTCGCTGCTGAATGTACCTTTGGACAAGAGGGTAACCCTTAGATTTAAAGGCTGAGATGGCCAGAGATTGACCGTGAATAATTTTACCAGTGGGTAGGTATAAGCGTCTCAAGACCCTGCAAAATATTCCCTGAATTTCCATCCGCTCGTTCCCCAAATATCAGAATTGCAAAATACTAGATTGCCGACATACCTGCTTATTAAAATATCAGATTCCCGGAATACCAGATTTTCTTTATGCTATGTTCCTTTTTTTGTCGAAGCAGCCTTTGCGAGCCTGGTGTTTTCACTATCTGGCATTAGAGGAATTCGGTTTTAAATGGAACATGGTGTATTGAAAACATGGTACTTTACAAAACTGTAATAAAAACGAACATAGCATAAAGAAAATCTGGTATTCCGGGAATCTGATATTTTGATAAGCAGGTATGTTGGCAACGTAGTATTTTGCATTTCTGATATTTAGGGAACGAGCGTTTCCATCGTTGACCTTGTGGGAGACATTTTTCATCGCTTTTCAGGTCATTGTGCCCTGTTTTGCCTATCTTATAACCCGTACGCAAGTCCCATTAGTCGGTGAGTTAGCAATCGTTTGACACTGCGATAGCGGTTGACTAAAAGTAAAAGACAACATTTTCAGATTATTTTACATCATTATTTCGGGAAAAATCTTCACAGGGGTTTTAAGACGCGTACGGCCGACCACTGGTTAAAATATTTCGCCAATTTCCGGCCACCCGTATAGTGACTAAGATAGAAAAGTATGCTATGTTGGTTTGCTCATAGAGAAAATGGATGAAAGAAGATTTACTGAACAGATTTATGCGTGTGTGAATGGGTTTATTGTGAGGGGGAAGACCTAGACGGACGTTCCGTAACAGGTCGTTTTATAACAGGTGAGGTCAAGAGTACCCGAAACCGGCGAGCATGTATGAAGAGATTAATGAATGTGGATGAAGCAAAAGAGCTATGTCAGGAGCATAGCAAGTGGAACAAAGTGGTCTCTGCCTATCCCTGTGGGAAAGTGACAGGAATAGGAATCCTAGTGTATGAGTATCAATATAACAATTGCAGTATCTTTTTATCTTATATCTTATTCTCGACGTGACAACATTGGGTGTTTGGCGAAAAAAACGTTATGATCAGATAAATCATTCTACATTTACTTATGTAACTCAGTCACATATTATCCTTTCCAAAGAAAGAAATCAAAAACAGTGAAATTATCTTGATCAAAGGAGTAAACAGATAAAAATGCATAACACACGAAACGGGCTCCATATGAAAATGCATTTGCATACATGCAATTGCAAATAATCTACTTATTCTTCTTCGGAGTACTTTTGTATGATGTATGAGTCTTGGGGGTTTAACATAAACATGAGTGTGTATTTGCATCTGTTTAAAAGTATGTTTATCTTTTGTCTAGTACAGATTATTCCCCTTTAACACAATGCTCTACTTTTTAATATCAGATACTAAAATTACATTACCAGTGTAAGCTTTTTTAACCGACTTCAAAAAAAGGAGGAGGTTCTCAATTCGTCGGGATATTTTTTATTTTTATTTTTTTTTATCATTATTTTTTTTTTTTATGTATGTTCGCTGATTACTCGAAGACGCCTGGACCGATTTGGAAAATTCTTTTTTTGTTTGAAAGGGTATAGTTTTCAGGTGATCCCATTGCCAGCATATCTTGATCTGATGATGGAATATGAGGGAAATCGAGGGCAACCCTCAAATTTTATTGGCACAGGTAATGTTTTTAGTACATTTATCAAAGCTACACCAGTATTTACGTCTGGCAGTAAAGAAAAAATGACTGAGCTGATGATGGAAGGTCAACTCCTTAATGCTTATGAGTTAAAGGATAGTTCTTTCAATACTGAATGCACTTGCAGACTGGAAATTATAATTTCAGTAATTAGTGAGGCCTGCTGGTGATGGAAGGTCACCCTCATTATTAGACAAATGCTTTCAGTATAGCCCAAATTTGAAGTCGGTTTTTTTTTGTTTAAAATTATTAATAATATAACATGGGCAAACTACTTGTATCCACCTCCCAGGGTGCAAACGTTCAACGGTTTGGAGAGCACGGGTAAACAATAAAATGTGGTGTTTATATCTTTGAATTTGACATTATCACTTGTGAATGTAGTATCTGAGATCAAAAATAGACCATGTAAAAAATGTCCTATGTATATTTATTTCTTAAGTTGAGTAAAGTTGAATGTAATTCTTGGGAGTTTAACACAAACATTAATGTGTATTCGCATCTATTTAAAAGTATGTTTATGCTGTCTATTACCGGCTACACCTTGAGACTAAGTTTATAGCTGCAAAAAATGTAATATTTAATATTTATCTTTTATTGACTTGAACAAATTAGATCTATTCTCATTATGAATTACGCTTCTACCACACTGACACTTACATTTACATTTCTTTGCATTGTGGACATATTTCAATGTTAAGGTTTAATTTGATAAATTTAATAAACCCACCCTATATTAGAGATACAATATTGGCATCCTGTCATTACAGTGCCTCGTAAATTAAACCCTAAAAAATATGCTAAAGGTGGGTATAAAACGTGAAATAATATTGATTCTGTCTATGTAGCATTTCGGGTTCCTCCCTACCCCATTTGAGAACACAGGGGGTGATGTACATGTACACGCACGTACATAACATTTCATTCAATCTCTGAAATATCTTTCCCCAAGTACGAAGACTATTTCAAACTGAATTATCAAACATAACGATAATACCTATCAAATGTTTATTCATACGCCACAACACAATAGCTTCATTACAGGAAGTGCATGTTATGTATAAATACATGCGTCGAATTTCAACTAATGCGTTTCGTATGCAAATTTTAATATACTACACATGTTTGTGATAGCCTGATTATGTAAAGAATTTTGTATTCTTGTATTCTACAACCAAATCTAATTAAGAGATGACAAGCATAATGCAATTTGAAATAAGCTATTCAGCCCCGGATCTACGATTTTTTCGAACCGGGGCAAGAACTTGATATAGCGCCCTCTCGTGAGCGTTTGATTAACACTAATGTATAATAGGTGGCAATTTGGCGCCCCCTGAAACTGCCGCCCGGGGCAGGTGCCCCGGTTGCCCCCCCCTAGATCCGGGGCTGAAGCTATTAACCCTTAATTTGGCAGTGTTCGGTGTGCCATACATACCATGAGACTACATACATATTCGCACGCCCATATTCCCATGAGGGGTAGGCAGAGCACATGAATTCAAAAATCCAGTGCCACGTTTAGCAAATTCAGGGTAACCAGATAGTTAAACGTGATATTGCGGAGACAGGTTGCTAGCCCATCGCCCACAATACACTAACCCTTTCCCAGAGTCGACTCTTACGACACCCACGGGAAGAAAGGGGGAGGTGCTATTCTAACCCGGCACCACACGGGCACCCGGTACCAAGAGACTATCTTTTTCTATTTTTTTTACAATTATTTTTTGTAGGATGTCAACGGGGCAATGAGGCTTGAACGCAAGTTTTGTTCTTAATGCTGCCAAATTAAGGGTTAAAGAGTGTGCCCTATGTGGATGTGGTGCCGGGATAGAATAACACCTATACATTTCCTCCGTGGATGTTGTAAGAGGTGGCTAAGGAAATTGCAAATTGGTATGATCATGATTATTTCAAGCTTTAAAGCCACCTCTACATAATTTTAGATCTAAAAACAGATAAAAGAGGTATAATAGTGACAGGATGCTAGCCTATCTCCGAAAGGATACCTAACCCTGTTTCTTCAGTCGCCTCTTACAACATCCATGAAATAGAGGGGCATTTTTCTAACAACACCACAAAGAAACTCTTTTCATTCATTTTAGATCTAAATTATGCTAAGCTATGCTGTTAAGTAGCTGCAAATAAAAATAGTCATAGTTTTGTCCACGTCACATTATCACGCAGGATTTATGAATGTGATATCTTACAATCAGAAGAGCACATTCAAAATTGACAATCGTATCTAAAAGTCATCCGATGGAGACCTTGTGCATTTAAATATCTTTGCTACCGAAAGAAACCGAAGTCAGTATGATAGATGGAAAAACAACAAAATATAATCATAACGAGAATGTAATTAGGTAAATTTTTTGTAGTATCCAACCTTATGCAACTCATGTTGTTTTGTTTTTGGACATTGACTGACAAAAATGTTTACGAAGAACTATTTTCACGAGTAATTCGTTTTTTAAAAAGTAGGTGAAACCTGATTTAATGTGACATATCGACAAACATCTCCGCTTGTAAATTTCCAAAATATTCACACAACAAATGGTAAAAAGGTGGAACGGCATCGAGGCCTTGGTCGCTGACCCCACTCATACATATGAATTGGCATAAATATTGTTTGTCACTAGAAATTTCTTTTTAGGATACCTTTGTAAACAAGACCCTTGCAATCATAAGCTTGAATAAGATTTTTAACTATGAGAGAACAAGTTCATTGAAGCAGAGAAATTATTTGTGACACAAAATTGTATGATCATCCAAGCAGCCTCTACTTGACTGTCTGCATTGAGAAGGATCTTCAAGACAAATAGAACAATAGACATCCATACTTTTTGATTGCAGCTGCTTCAAAAAAAAAATCAAGACTAAAAGAAACTAAACGGTGTCAATTTGCAATGAATAAAAATCAAAAATAATTACTTAGTTTTTACATAATATTATGTATATGTAAATACATACATACATCATGCCTGTATTCCCGTATGGGATAGGCAGAGCATGCAAAACATTGCATAGCAAAACCCACGACTGTTTCACATTTTATAGTTGCTTTAGTTAAAATTTAAGTTCCAGGTTAAAAGGTTAAGTTATAATAGTGACTAGTCTGTCACCTGAAGCACACCTAAATCTATTTTTAACCCCCGACGCAAAAACGACGGGGTGTTATAAGTTTGACGTGTCTGTGTGTGTGTGTGTGTGTGTGTGTGTGTGTAAAAATGTGTATGTATCTGTCTGTGGCATCGTAGCTCCCAAACGGATGATCCGATTTTAATGCGTTTTTTTTTTGTTCGAAAGCTATATCCGTCGAGAGTGTTCTTAGCTATGTTTGGTGGAAATCGGTTCAGGTCTTCAAGTTCATCAGGTCAATTGTTAGGTGTGATGAGAATGTTACACGTTCAGTAAAGCCATCGAGTTGGGGCTCGTCGGGGGTTTTTTTAATTTTTAATTCCTTAATAAGACATCCACAGAAGAAACAAAGGTTTTATAGTAAAGCTAACACCACATGGTTTATGTACCCATGATATGAGAGCCAAATTACATCTAACTGCATACTTTTTGCAAACAAATCTTTTTTAATAACTAAATATTTCACCAAGCTCTGGCATACTTCTGCGAAACTCTGTAACTGTAGTTTATTGTTTGCTTACAGAGAGATAAGATAGTTATTGTCAAAATATCTCCCCCACATTTTAAAATTCAACTTGTTTAGTGTACAGTCACGAACCAGGATTGTTGAGCCACTTGCCCCTGTTTGCAATTTAGACGTATAATCAATGACCAATGTGACGGACTAGATATCAGCTATTGGATTAGTATTACACGACCAAGTTACAAACATAGGTAAGTGGCTCAACAATCCCTGTTCGCGATGGTACCTTGTCACCCCAACCGCAAGATATGACCTTCAAAAAGCTATTCCCGTCTTCAATGAAATAACTCCAAAAATTGCCACAATTGTAAGAAAATTTATGATATGGTATCAATTGATTCTTACCCTAGCACAGAAATCAACATCTAAGTATCAAAATATTAGCAAGACAGAAGTCAATTGGTTTAATACATATACAGAGAAATAACCCATTCATTTTAGACATGCTCAATTGACATAGATTCTAATAAGAAAGTAATAAGAATCAATAAAATAAAGGTATGTTGAATGATGTTTAAGACATGCATTACAATGTTAAATTGTTATGCATATAAATGAAATACACATAAATGAATGAATGAATTGTTTTATCTCAGATAACTTGTTAATATTCTTAACTAGCATGTGCTACTCTGAATGAATAAATAAAAAAATCTTACTGACAAGATGGTAAGTGTTGGTAATAGCACAAACTATAAGCTGATCTACCAATTGTGATGTCATTCTTTTTGCAAACAAAACGATAAACAAAACAACTATAAAAATATCTAACAACTAGAGAATTATGAATGATGAGGCACTTACCATTTCGATAAGCCTGTTTGGCTTGCATGTTAGAATGCTGGAGATCTAAAATATCCTGCAAGGGTGAGGAGTGTGAATCTGGCGGCTGGAACATCTTCCACTGAGGATTACTAGACATTATTCCTTGATTACTATCTTCCTTGTATTGTATATAGCTCGAAAATCTCTGTATTATGTACCAATATATCACAGAATAATGTAATTTAAAAAGTGGTTACAATTTATTAGAAACAAATCACATTTTATTGAGTCTTTGTGTTCACAGGAACACCGACATGTCTCTCGCACAAATGTCACAATTTCTTCACCAAAACCACTAATGTTGAAAAATAAATCTACTTATGATTATGATATCCTAGATCCTCAGATGTCTTCAATGCTTGCTGGGTCGGAGCTCTGTGGTGCATCGGCTTGGTTGAAGGTAATCGTATATTCTGTTTCTATCTATAGGCTACACCGTTTGCCCGACATCGACTCTCACAAGCTGCAACAGACACTCGCATTAGTAAAAACGTTCCAACGAATGCTTAAAATTGGAATCGATATCGTATGTGGTTCAACGCTGCCGAAACGTTCTAAACTGAAGCTTCGAATTACGGTTTCTACATTTTATTATTGCTATCTAGGTAGGTATCGGTCGCCCGACCAGACCGAGATCCGAACAAATTATATCGGCTTCGCCCGATGCCAGACCAACTGTACACGTCCAGTAAGGCATATACCACATCACAATTACTAATGCACACTATAATTACTATTTTTGAGAACGTTAACCTAAGATGGAGATATATACAAGATCACGAAATTAATAAATCTCACCACGACACAGCATAGCACTGACGACATACCGCCATATTGAATGTCAACATTCACGACTTTACTCCGGCCATACAAACTATGTAAAAGAAATATTTTGAATACCGTCCATGGAAAATAATTGATTGATATAAAACGATTTGTAAGAAATGTGATGATTTTTAAATTTTGTGCTTTATTTTTTGTCTGAAGGCGAAAATCATTCATAAAGATTTGATTTTTTTCTCTTATTTTTGGCTAGCGAAAATTTGCGGCCAATTGTTCTTTAAATTTGGTTATTCTACTTTATTCTGTTCTGTTTTCTGTTTGTTTGGTTAGTTTTACAAAATGTACGCAACCTGGTCGAATTAATTACAATAATTCGTATTTTAAAATGTGACTGAAAATTAAATATTTTCAAAGTAAATGGAACTGCGTCTCGTAGATTTTATGACAAAAAGAAGTTCACTGATGAGCCTCCATAGATAAAGTATCATAAAATAGATAAAATAAAATGGAAAAAACTAGTTTTGAAGGTATTTTTGTATTTTATTTAATAATAAATAATAAAAACACTGGCAATGTAGAATACCGGTCTTAAAATGGCAACATTTCTGAACGTCAAGTTAGTCAATTGTCATAACGTTTCGTTATTGCATTGCACTTCCTCCCTAGACATTTAATGGAAAAATCGATTATATTGCAGACGCTTTATTTATTATTATTATTGCGCTTTACATATTTATTTACAAAATACTTATGACCGGAAGATGGAAATATTTAAATTAATAGGGTACTTAATTTGTCCCTTGTGGACCGATCCCCTATTTTTTTTCATACATACACATACATATCGTCACGCCTCTTTCCCACAGGGGTAGGCAGTGACTACTTTGTTCCACTCACTACGATCCTGACATACCTCTTTTGCTTCATCCACGTTAATCAATCTCTTCATACATGCTCGTCGGTTTCAGGTACTCTTGACCTGACCTGTTTCTAAAACGTCCGCGATTTGGTCACGGAACGTCCGTCTAGGTCTTTCCCTCCCACTGCACCCATCCACATTCCCCGTATAGATTTGTTTTGTCAGTCTTCTTTCATCCATCCTCTCTATGTGTCCAAACCAACTAAGCATACTTTTTTCAATTCTATTCACTATATCTACTTTCACCCCTGCTCTTTCCCTTAACACACTATTTCGTATTGTCTTTCAGTGTTGTTGTATTTTTTTTCAGTTATATTATTCTTTACAATGCGGTTAATTTTATTAACCCTTTACCTCGACAACGAAGTTTATTGAATCAAATTTTCAGAAATTAATAAACACTTATAATGGTTTCTAGGGCATTTGGCTTTGAATACGTTACCTAATCGATTTGTTTTAGTCAAAATTTCTCGCACTCGTTTACCAGCGTATGATTACGAATCATATATCTACGGCAGAAGAATAACGCTTTGAACATAAGTACATTTTAGTTCACTAAGTATATACTTGTAGAGACCCTGACGCCTTCTATTGTCCAGTAGCAGAACTTCTTCCACAAACGTCGCCAACTGTCAGAGTTTTCCACATCGCGCTAATGTAGCTTCGACGATTGCATAACTACTTCCAACTTTCTCTCTGTGGACTTCGGTCCCTAGGTATAACATCTGCCTGGAGAGAGATCTCTCGAAAGGAAACTTTTCCACATACTGATTGTTAGGAAATAAAACACAATTTTGATTCCAAAATTAGTATTCATAATTAAATACAACAACGTAAGTAACCTAGTATATCCAGAACTACGACGAAGCCTCATCATGATGACTGCTGGTACAACTAAAGACTGATCGCGGGGCACAGCGAAATTCAAGCGTTGACCCGCTGCTATCTATCTCTGTCGCACGCGTGCTGTAATATTATAGTGCGAGCGTGAGGGCAATATTACTGCTCGCGCTCGACAGAGATAGATAGCACCGGGTCAACGCTCGAATTTCTCTATGCTCCGCGACCGGTTAGGTGCAGCGCAGACGACAGACTTTTTGATCGAGTCTGCGGCGCACAAAAAGTCTGCATGGATTGTATGCCTTGTGCACCGTAGGCCTACTTTTTGCGCGTCGTGCATATAATTCCATAGGTTCTATTTTCACTGACTGAAAAGTCCGTCGCGGATAGTCTGTCGTCTGCGCAGGGCCTTAGTTCCGTTTCACTTCAAATCGCCACCACGTATTCGATCCAATCTTTATAGTTGCTGATGTCTATGATGATAAACGGCGTCGCGGCTCCGCTGGTTTCGCCCCACGAGAACAGGCCGATGTATTTAGAATTCATCGTGAATACAGCTCCAGGAACTAAGGAAATAGAAAGCATTCATCATCAGCCTGCATTAGAACGACTGGAAGCGAGTAGAGTGGAGGTATGCGGGATAGACTATACCTGTCACTGTCTTAGTAGAGACGTCAGAAAGTGACAGGTAGACTATCCCGCGCGCGAAACGCTTGCGCGTGTTGCTGTGCTAAGCCTACAGGTCTGTCAAATAGCCCTAACAGACGACCAAATCTGGTTTGGTCCGAACCACGAACTTGGTTAGCTCCAAACCAAATTTGGTCC
Organism: Adoxophyes honmai; assembly: GCA_005406045.1. Classification (NCBI taxonomy): domain Eukaryota; kingdom Metazoa; phylum Arthropoda; class Insecta; order Lepidoptera; family Tortricidae; genus Adoxophyes; species Adoxophyes honmai. Next base: position 60,658 of record BHDV01065994.1, read on the forward strand.
TCTGTTCAGCGGTTGGCCGAATATATGAATATGACGTCAAAATGTTCGGCCAACCGCTGAACAGACGACCAAATTTGGTTTGGAGCCAACCAAGTTCGTGGTTCGGACCAAACCAGATTTGGTCGTCTGTTAGGGCTTAAATACTCGATTTTGAAAGGGAAGGTAAACGTACGGGTGCTCGACACCTGGAAAATATTTTACTTGCGTCCCAATGTTGTTTGTTTATACCTACGTCTACGCAAAATTATTGTAGTTGTTTTTCAAGATGGTTCCCTTGCAGTTGTTAAACGGAATATTTTTTTATACCGTCCTATTAGATACTAAAAGTGTCTGTGATCTGCGAAAATATCATTTTAATTTTTCAGACATAGTCAATTTAATGTTTGATCCCCTTTTGTATATTAAAACCTGTTAAAATTATCCATGTATTTCTATAAAATATAAATAAGGATATTATATTACAGGTTTTAAGAGGAAATGGAGCGGTCACATTTTGTATGGAAACGTAGTCCCCTGATTCCTCGCTGGATATTACCCGTAGAACAATGATTTTTTACATCAACAATCTAATGATATATTAGCATGTTCCTATGTTTTCCTTTTTTTCTTTATTCAATTATTAAAGGAGATATTAACCTTCAAAAACATGAAAAATTGGCAAGTTTTTTCCGTTGTGTTCAAACCTCTAGAAACCAATTTTAACACAATTATATCAAAATATAAGAACATAGAAACACAGTTATGACATTTCTTAAACATTTAATGAAAAAACATATTTAATCGGTTAAGTTTTGGAGAAGAAATCAGGGGACTACGAAACGTTGTTTTTGAATAATTTTCATAGGTATTTTCGGTCCGAGCTGTAGTTGTTCTTATCGCACTCGACGTCGTCTGGGCAGGTCACGGCGCGACAGCAATAGATTTAGCAAATACCTATTTTTCAATTCCTTCGACCGGCATATTTCCTCTTAATACAAAAAAGGTGGCCAAACATTAAATTGACTATGTCTGAAAATGAGACTTTGCAGATAGCAGGTATTTGCAGTAATAGAACGATACGGTCATAACATCAAAACATCTAAAAATTAGTATTAATGACAGTCACACTTAGGTTTTTCTATCGCATTTAGGGTGTTAATAAAAGTAATGACATTTTTCATCATCTTACTAATATCAACTCAATGTGTGGCGGCGAATACTAGTAGGTAAGGTACAACGTCGAACACTGGTACATTTACCTGACATCGACGCCGGTTACCGGTTACGTGAGCGACTACCCTTTTAGGGTTCCGTACCCAAAGAGTAAAATCGGGACTCTGTTACTGAGATTTCGCTGTCCGTCTGTCCGCTGTCTGTCACCAGGCTGTCACACGATTCTCAAGAACCGCCCTAGCTAGACTGTTAAAATTTTCACTTTGCCCACATTTTTTGCGAATACATACAGACGGTTTTCAGGGGTCGACAGGGGTTACCCGAACACTGATTACACGTTCGCGTCCGGTGACACAAAGTCTGTGATCAAAAAACCAACATTAATTAAAAATTAAAAAAACCCCCGACGAGCCTCAACGCGATGGCTTTGCTGAACGTGTAACATTCTTAT
>BHDV01066039.1:5075-33532 GCA_005406045.1 Adoxophyes honmai
TGTTGTAAAACAAATTACTTTTCCTTAGTGGGTAGTAAATAAGAGTCATTGTCCATTACTGGTTCTTTGTCCATTACTGGTGACTCCACCCTACTCAAACTTCTAATTTAATAAAAAAAAAAAAAAAAAACCTAAGCATCGGGAAAATTTTATAGCCTCTAAAATAGTATTTCATCTTCCAACAAAAAATGTCAAAAAAGCGTCAAGACAAGACCAACAATTATTATTACTTGCCACCAAATTCGTATTCGTAATTCATTATCACTTTACATTTTATAGCTTCCATACAAGCTCCTCAAAATTTCTATATTGAAGCTTCAATAAACAACTTCAAATATTCTGACTTAACATGTAAAATAATACTTCATATTCTTTTATCATGAAAATAGCCACTGTACGATTTGGCGCGAGTGTGCGCCATGACAGCAACTGGCCATTTGCACCTATCAGAGATACAGAAACCTTGCCAAAAAAGTAGGTTAGGTTAAAACTGCTACCCCTAAAGAAACGAAAATACTGCCAAAAAGTAGGTTAGGTTAGGTTAAAACTGCGACCCCTACTGAAACCAAACTATTGCCATAAAAGTAGGTTAGGTTAGGTTAAAACTGCGACCCCTACCGAAAACAAACTACTACCAAAATAAGTTGGGTTAGGTTAAAACTGCGACCCCTACAGAAAACAAACGACTACTAAAAATTGATTGGGTTAGGTTAAAACTGCGACCCCTACAGAAAACCCACTACTGCAAAAAAAAGTAAGATGAATTACATTTTAAACATACCGACTTATAAAATTAGAAGCTAATACAATTACTATTTTGGTGCCACATGATAACATTTTAGAAGCCTCCCGCTTCAATGCATGTCACAATCACAAGTTTAGATGCTAAATAATAAGCAGGATGCCAAGTTACATTTACAGTGGCTTACATAGAAGATAATTAGTGGCTAAGATGATATTATTCAGACGACGGTTGATGGCAGCTGAGTTAGTAATTTAGAAGGCAACTTAGATTTTTCAGAAGCCGATTATGCTATTAAAAAGAAAACAGTACCCATAAAATATTCAAGATCGAAATTGTATCAAAATCGATTTTTTTTTAGTTTTTGTGTGGTCGACTTCATTTTACTGCTCAACAGATGGGTGTCATCTACTGGGCGTTGAGGCGTCGAGCATTGGTTATTTTACCTTAACTGTTAAAATTCAGAGTATGAGATGACTGAAGTCAATTAAACCATTTTTTTTTGTACCGTACCGATATATCGATATATCGATATTTTTAAATAAAAATATCGGTGTAGATATTGATGTAGATATCGGTGTAGATATTTAAGCCGTGGTAGCCCAGCGGTTCGAACAGTGGCCTCTCAAGCAGAGGGTCGTGGGTTCAAACCCCGGGCGCGCACCTCTGAATTTTTCGGAATTTATGTGCGATATCAAATTTGATATTTATCACGAGCTAATTCGGTGAAGGAAAAACATCGTGAGGAAACCTACAAACAGCGACGAAGTAATTCAACGTTGTATGTGAAGTTCCCAATCCCCACTGGGCCCGCGTGGGAACTATGGCCCAAGCCCTCTCATACCGAAAGGAGGCCTGTGCCCTGCAGTGGGACGTAAATAGGCTGATGATGACTAGATATTGATATTTTCAAAAATATCGATTTCGATATATATCGATAGTTTATTTCATTTCCAACATCCCTATTTGTCGATACCGAAACGTCAAAGCTACGTGCATTTTTTAGAGTGCGTTCCATTTAAAGCCAGTGTTGCCAACTTAGTGGATTTACCACTAAATCTAGTGGTTTTGGCACCCCAGTTAGTGGTGTAAATTTGCATTTAGTGGCTGGTGGTTTTTTTTAGTGGATTTTATCAGAGGATTTTTATCTTAAATTGCTTACACAATTTTTCATTGAGACACATTTTTATGCTAGAAGATACCTTTTCATTCCATAATCGATGAAAATATTTTAGTGGGAAATTTAGTGGTTTCCAGATTTTGAACAGTTTAGTGGTTTTCTGGTGGTTTTGGAAGAAAATCTGGTGGGGAGCTAGACTAACCGTTGGCAACACTGTTTAAAGCCCACAACGATTGTATCGCCCACTTGGCGCCCGTGGCCGTTGCGAGCGAAACGTTCGACGTCACAGATGACGTCATTGCTCGCGACCACGTGTCGCGCCCACTTGCCCCACTTCGCCCGCAAAATGTAGGTGGGTCGGGATGGGCTTTCACTTAAACGTTATCGGTTAACATTTGACACATGTCATCAAATCTTGACGTATTTACCGAATCTCATTCGTTTTGTGAAAAATGCGACCATAAATTAACCTTTTGACCGCCAAAGACGCCATATCACGTCATCGCAAGTCAGTGCCCGTGACGCCACGACGTTAAATGGTGCGTCGAAGTTATTGCGAAAGAACTGAAATACAAAACGCTGCAACATTTTTTCTAGGTTTACTTTATTTATAGGTAGTGTAAGTTATTTTATACCTAATTTAAATATAATAATACAGCACCATTCGAAAAAAAACAAGCATTATCTAAGAGCCGACTCACGTCTTTGGCGTCAGGAGCACAGCGTTTCACTTCGCGCCTTGGCGTTCAAAAGGTTAATGGGAATCCCTGTTGAATAAAATGTTATTCCAATCCTTGCGAAATATTTACTAACAACCCCCAAAGCTGCACGTTTTCTCTATGCCGCCATATTTGAAGCACACGGTGCTCAAGTTTTGCGTTCCACCTAAAATGCTTGCCCACAACGCCCGCGGCGCTTTTTCCCAAGTGGAAATGCGGTCGTGGGCGAGGGCGTTGTGGGCGCCAAGTGGAACGCAACTCACCGAAATGTCAAAACAACTTTTTTATTTTATTTTTTTATTTAAAGCATTGGCTACACGGCCATCAGCTTAACCGTTAACTGTTGTATTCAGAATATATGCAGATGTTGCTAAATCTAACTAAACCTAAACTAGACCTAACCTAAACCTAAACCTAAACCTAAATCATTAGAATGCGAGGGTGGTGAAGTACACATTCTAATGCTCAATGGAGTTTAGCACGAGATGAACAGTCCAAAGCAGACGAAATCGCGGGAGGGCGATTCCCTTTACTTTTCACATTCCCTTTAATGTTCATGGATAATTGACACATTATTGCACTAATTCCACCACAATAACACAATAATAGCCACTACATGTTAATTAATTGAATTGAAAAGCAAAGAGCGTACTACTCTGTCAGTTTCCCGCGCAAAACTCCTCAAAGCAACGTCCATTTTATAACGTCAAATAAGTATTACTATTAGTGGAAATAAAAATCTACCAAAATTGCAAAAGAAAACTACCAAAGAAAAATCTAACCTTGTCAATCCTTATTTTAGTGACATTATCAAAAAGTTTCTTCAAATGAACTTGAATCAATTGTGGCCTTTTTGAATTGCCAAGAATTTCTAATAAATCATCGTTAGAAATGAAATAAAATCTTGGGAACAGCTGTCGCTTCGTCTCCAAGTATTTTTCCAAGGCTCGGAGTATTCCGTCTAAATTGTCCACCATCTTGTTAAGCAAATTATAAACGTATGGCGCTGGTTTAAAATGGCATGCTTCAACAGCATTTTTTCCGGCATACATACTAAAAGAAAAAAATATTATTGTTATAAAAACATCAAAAATATATACAAAAGCTGGAATTGACTACTGAACTTTCAGATTGAAGAAGACGTGGATATACCCACTTTTTGGTTATTTCTGTCCAGTCAGCGGTAAGTTTATCAAATATTTTTACTTCTTGTGGGAGTTGCTTCCTAATATCTTCTCCAGCAAAAATTGTTTCGAGGTAGAGATAGCGTCGTTGGACTTGCAAGGAAATCTATTGAACAATGTTTTACTTTTTAATATTTATATTAGACTAGATTTCAAGTTAAGTTATTATAAACATAGATTGTTGCAATACCTCAATACACTCAGCAACGTAACCTAAAGCTTTCTCCCAATAGTCTACTTCTTTTATAAATGGTTCAACGTATTTGGTTGATTTCATTGAGGACAGCTGCACTTGATGGTCTTCTAGAAACTGTCAGGAAAAGGAAGTCACACACTAATTCATCAATAAAATTAAGCAACCAGATGTATACATGGTGCTCGTGAGCATTGCGAGAGATTTCAACCACGAATTCCAGAGGCTATAAGAAGTAATAAATTTTATATGAACTTAGGTCGAAACACGATTTTTTTTTTATAATTTTCATACATAATAATTGCTAATGTCGTATAAACGTGCCTTAATAATAGTAAAAAAAATCGTGTTTCGACCTAAGTTCAAATAACATTTATTACTTCTTATAGCCTCTGGAATTCGTGGTTGAAATCTCTCGCAATGCTCACGAGCACCATGTATAACACGTTTAAGAAAAAATAATCCTGTATTACAGATAAAACTTTTTAAAGCAACATAAACTTCAATTAAGGTAAATCAACCTGCGAGACATCTTCGACATTTTTTATTTTATACATGTCACCATGGTGGTGCTGCATCTCGTATGTCGTGTTCTTCCATACGTCTCGAATAGTTTTTAATCCATTCTCAATATTCAATTCCATAGTGGCCGCATTAGACACTTCAGCTATGTCCTCAGCATACGCTTGGAAGTTCAGTTTCATAATCAAGTCCAGTTTGAAATCTTCTGAATTTTGATCAAAATCTCTGAAGTGTTTTACGAAAAAAAAATGTATTACGAAATAACGTTATTTTTAACTAAATGGGAACGGGATATGGGAGAAACAGTTAAAGTCATGTATGTATGTATTTCGTATAATTACAGCACATTTCAAACGAGAAGAGTTCTGACAATTTAGATTATAAATACTTCACCGGCCATGTTACTGGAAAAGAATGGAAAATTTCTGACGCTTATCATTAAAATATCTGTCGCCTGTCAGATACCTTCCCGTTAGAAGTAGTATTTAAAACATAATATATTTTGTGGTTTTTACTAACACTCCCATAAAAGCTTTAATCCTATCCCAATGGCGTTCTCTCATGCAAGGATTCTTTAAGTCATTAATAAGTGGCAAGGTACGCCTGAAAGCATCTACTTTTACTCTCGTTGTGTCAATAATGTCCCATCCTTTGTCTTTAAGTTGTCGGGAAAGTCGATTGAAGTTTCTGAAAAAAAAGGTGTTACATAAGTGACTGCGGCTGCAGGGATTCCTAATTCACTAAATATCTATTTCCAGTTTGTTGTTATTATTTCATTTACCTGAATAGGAACATAACGTTATCCTCCATCTCATCAGTTTCCATCTCCCAAAATGTTTGGTTTTTGTACTTATCCCAAGACTCCTCCCATTGGAATACCAAGCCCCAGACTTCCTCTAGTTTCTCTAGCTCCTTCTCCATCTTCTGAAGATCCAAGTTCACTGGAGTCCTTTAAAAAAGACAAGGTTTATTCACTTGTCACGATTAATCATAAATTTGACTTCAACTGAATCACTAACTTTCACAAGGCCAAAATGGGAGAATATTTTTATTTTAACAAAATCATATGGTAATTCAATTTTATATCTTGCTATCTTTATCAGTTCATCACTTATTTAGTTGTTTTATGTTTGATATTTTTTAATATCGTGAATCCGTGATGAATTGATGATATGCAGTATGGTATGGGCCTTTCTACTCGAACTACAATACAAAATACGTCTCTTCTGCTACAAGACAAGGCAGTCAAGAAGATTACGTTAAATTGAACACGGCAAGACCATCTCGTATTTGTTGTTCTTGAGCTCTTAACGCATTCAATTGGTCTCTGAATGCCTTTAATGCAGATAGAGCATCTTTACCAGATATATCTGAACTAATCGGCGCCGATTGATAAAAGTCTTCGCAAAATTCTTTTGCTGCTTCTTTGAATTCCTGGTTCAGAAACAGACAATATCATCAATACAATATATACACATATATACCTACGTACATTTCCCGCGATTTTTCTAATCTACCATGACGCGTGTACATGTACGCTAGTCTCAAGCCTCAAAAACCATTAAATAGTTTCCAAAAACGAAGTTTCTACAAGATAAGACCGACCACGTGCGTTTGAATAACGATAATATTTTTTCTCTTATAGCAAGTTACTCTGCATTTGTGATAAATAATCAATTTCATTACATAAGGCGCGATTAAACCTTATTATTGACAAGTTTAATGCATAGAACTAAACAAAAACTAGCATTATATTACTCATTATTATCGTCACCTCAGCTTGTTCCAACAGTTCCGTTTTAAATTTATCCTTATTCCCTTCGAGTTGCTTCTTTGCTTCTTCAAGGAGTGCCAGATACTCTGCCCAAATTATAGGAATTTCTTCGTGCCGGGTCACCATATCAGAACTTAGTTCCACTTCAAACTTAGCTGGAATAAAAATTATGTTTGACACTAAGATAAGAAGTTATTCGAAACAACAATTTTCGTCACTAAGTGTAAAATGTACCCAAAGTATGCATTTTATCCGTAACAGGAGGAAAGGTTTTTTCGACTCGAGGCAAATCGTTAATCAACCGTTCATAAGTCGCCATGGAGGATGCAAGTTCTTTTAAAGTGGCCGGCATCTGCAATAGCAACAAAATATTAGAAAATAGTCTTATCTAGAGAAGAAGCTTGTCCCTAGCCATAGTTTGTGTAGAGGCTATATTAATATTCTAATCTTACTTCTTATTTTGTCGCAGGGTTGTCATGTGATCATGGTGACGGATTGACTTTGTATTAAAAATATTAGTTTGCAGAGTCAACTTCACTTTACTTACTATAATATGTACATATACTACACTTATTAACTTTTCAATGGATTTTCATTTCATTAGTGATAATTATGAGGGTCAGATTAAATATCATATTATATGTATTATTACTTTTCTTTTTAAATACAGACCTGCATAGCTGCTTCACTGCATTTTTCGACATACGAATAAATTTCATCAATGTCGCTTTCTGTGATCTTCCGCAACAGCTCCCCGAGCATAATTTGCCAGCGAAGGCAATGTTTTATTATAGATTTCTTTAGCTCGCTTGAATTAAGTGTAACAAAATGTATCTGTATTGAAAATATAATATATAATTTATTAACATTACAATAAGTACACGTAGCTAATTGTTGTACCTACTAATGAAAATGAAAACATATCACGAGAACATTTTTTAATGACGTATTGAATATATTCCATTTTCCATAATCCATATTATATTTCATTCATGTATTTATGTATATAATGTACTAGCTTTTGCCCGCGGCTCCGCTCGCGTTAAATTCGGGGTATCACAGAAGAGATAGCACACATACCAATTTTATAGCTTTCTACATTGAAAACTTCCACTCCTCACTTTAGGGAAATGGGGGGTTTTGAAGAGAAAAAATGTAGCTTATGTCACTCTCCATGCCCTGAACTATCTCTACCTAAAAATCACGTCAATCCATCGCTCAGTTTAGCCGTGAAAGACGGACAAACAAACAAACAAACAAACAAACAAACACACTTTCACATTTATATATTGGTACGTATATTGATTGCTCCTATTTATTGTGTTTAAAATTGGTATCAATCTATTTACTTGGTGCATCACACCAAAATTTAAGTGCAATATACCTGATTGATTGTTTCTTGAATTTGAACAGCATTGGCCAAATCACTGTAGTTGATGATCAAAGCGTCAAAATCAGCCGCTGTATGATTTTCTGCTCTGTATTTACCCATAAAAGTCTCCTTATCCACCTTCCATATGTGAGCATAAGGGTCCCACATTCTGATGTGTTCATGAATCAGCCCTATGTTGTATTCAATTTCTACAAAAAAAAAATGGAGCCCCTAATTCAATTTGTTCCATTTGATTAAAATCTATTTTTTTTTTATACTTGCACTAACCTGCGTCAATTAGTGATTGCAATTTATTAGAGTCGGTGTCAATTTGTATAACTTCACAAAATCGTTTTAGGCCGCCAGCGGGCAGAGCAAACTTTTCAAAAAGTCGAGGGATGGTCCCCATAATATGGATTATTTCTTCAAGAACGGTAGTAAAAGTGTCCTGGATTTCGTAACGTGTTGGTATGAAAGTAATGTCTTTTCCAGTCAAGTACAGTTTCATTTTTATCAACGGTGAAGGCGCCATAGTACCTATGTAATAAAAATGGATACCTAGTTGTGTTTATAACTGTTCAGCGTAATAACATAATTTTCACTAAGCTATCAGATTTACCGTCCCCGTGTACACATTTGTACATGTTCTGCATAGTAGCTTTAATCGCTAATCTTAGGGCATCTTCTAATGCACGATCGAATCTTCTGACGTACTTAACCCAGTGCTCTGCCATCTGGAAGTTTCTAAATTTATATTATCACCACTTAAATAAATTCAAATGATTAATAAAATTTATTTAAGCTATGAAGCATTTTAAGATGTACATAGATTTACCTGAAAAATAAACGCCTCGAAGCCTTCGTACACGATAACTAAATAAATTATAATTTCCTTGTACATTTCCAGAATTTTTTCAGCAGCTTCGGCTTCCATATTACGTATCGAATGGCGAAGGTCTTGTATTTGAAACACATTATAAATGTCAAACTCCACCAACGGTGTGTCGCATATTTTTTCCATTATTTTTATTAAATTAATGTTGCAATTTTTATAAGTTGTAACAAAATCTTGAAGCTGTAATATTCACATAAAGGCATTATAACAATTGAGTGTTTTATTAATTACATTTTTATGCTAATGACAAGTAGCTTACTTCTCCTATTTGGATTACACAGTCAGCAATATATGCATCAGACATAGTCGATGTCCACGTTAATTTCGAAATTCCAGGTTGAACCTTTTTCTCACATGCCTGAAATAGTACGGAGTATGAAAATTAAAAAAAACATAGTCGAAAGTTAACATTGGTAAGTATTTACAAAGGCTGACATATAGATAACTCTGAGATCATTTGAATGCAGCTTACATAACAAGCATATAATTTTAAACTTTAAGTTAGGTTCGTGAGGAGTATGTTAAATTACGACTTAAAAAACCAATCTAATTAGTTCTCTTGTTAAACTAACAAGACGTTATGCCACATAATATTATTATAGATATCATTAATCTCATATTTGCCTACCGAGTTGTTTTGCCACCAGAGAACTATGTTCCAAATACGTTGCTACTTTTGCTTCTGGGAAAATCTTATATTTGATTGTTTGATAACAAATGTTAAAGAACTATGTAAATCTTATTTTCAACTCAGGCGTTCTGCTATTAAAAGACGTTTGCACCAATAAATGAATTCCAGTGAATTGCGAAACTAAATTCTTTTGCAAACAATAAAGTTGTTATTATGTAATCAATTCGCGATCAAGTCCTTATGAATCTGATCTAAATATTTTGTTTATGACGACTAGTCTTACAACTCATCGCGAGCAACCACAAGCAATCAAAAAGAGTGATTCTAATAATAATAAGTTTTTTTATAATGTCGGTGAGCGTACATGCTGATTGTTTTAATTAAATAGTATTACATCGTGATCTGTCTGCCAGGGCGTTAAGTCAAGATTTGCATGCCCGTGCCGTCTCTAGCCATTGCCATTGTAGTCGCATAGTCGCATAGTTTTCTACTAAATACTTAAAAATCAATCAAAGGAGATAACACCATTTAAGAATCTACTATGTATAAAATGCTGACTAAGGTTGGCAACATTATGCAATCTGGTTGTTTGACAGACACCTGTTTTTTGACAATTACACATTGATGTAGGAAGGTCCTATCGGCCCTTACTTGGTCCAAGCAATTACATCAATACAACAGGCCATCAGGCCAATGACGTTGACGTTGACGTATTAATTTAAAAATATTGAAATGGAATGACGTTTAGACGTTTCGCCTGTCTTGTCTTGTTAATATTATTATTATTGTAACAATGAAACAGTTATTTTATTATCTTAAAAACTATTAAGACTTTGAAATCAGCAAGAATGTTAAGTGTAGAAAGGAATAATAATGCCAAAATTAACTTGGCGGATCCAGAATTAGAGATGATCGATCCTACTCCTAACGTCCACAGTATGTTTATACAGTTCGATCAGATGTTCTTCTGGACCAAGTTGGCAAGCAGAGCTGTAGTGCGATGGAGCAAACGGATGTATTCTTGCGCAGGAGTATGCTCGTAAGTTAATATACGGTTTATGTACTTATACTTCTTCTAGCCATAGGTACTTTAACTCCTTGTAAGATTAACACATTCAGAACCAAGGACCCGGCTCCCGGGTTCTTCAAAACATTCGCGAGATACCGAGAACCCGGTAGCCTGGTTAATTTTGTACTAGCTATAGACTATTCGGTTCCTTGCAGATGTTTTGATTTTAGGCTTGGTTGTGAATTTGTTAAGATACAGACCTGTGCTATATTTTAATTTCATCCAGCGTATTTTGTAGTTATTGAAACATAAGAGACTAGAATGTATTATTTTTCACTTTCCGCTTACGAAGGGTTAACACTAGTGTCCGACCGAAGGTACGATTTTGGCCGAAGCCGAAGCCGAAGCCGATTAATCGGCTTTCATCAAAACCTTCGGCCGAAGCCGAAGCCGAAGCCGAAGGTGTGTTGACCCCATGGTGACCCCAAAAAATACGAGAATTTACTAATAGAAAAAAAAAACGGCAGTAAATTATGTGCAGTTTTCGCTTCTAAATCAAGTGTGACTATGTTGTTATGTTATGTGTTGTCAGTAATCTATATAATTAACTGCAAGTAATGCTATCGACCCGGCGAAACGCTGTCCTGCTAAGTGCTGCCGCACTATCCGTCTCGCTCTGGCATCGTTTGTTCAATTTCAAATCACAACTTGCAAACCTTGGCTTCGGCCAAAGCTTCGGCCAAATTTTGGCCGAAGTCGAAGGTTTGGCCGAAGGTGGTGTTTTTGGCCGAAGGTGGCCGAAGCCGAAGCTTCGGTCGGACACTAGTTAACACCCTATCTACCGATTAGACTTCAGCAAAGAAGAATGACCTGACCAATGATGCTCATGGCAGCCAATGTGAGAGCTTGAATCTAAACTTATACTAAAATTGGTTATGAAACCTGAAATAGTCATGGTTCATGGTTTTGACTATTGTAATGTTTCTTTACAAGTATGATGTACATTTGTTGAAAAGCTTATTTTACCTATGGTTTTAGAAATAATTATACTGACTAACAGAGAATATGCAGTGTGCTGTCAGTTTCTGAAAATGACCTCTCCATTTCTTTCATAGATGTCATAAGAGGCGACTAAGGAAACAGGCTTAGGTTAGATATATTTTAGGCGACAGGCTAACAACCTATCACCATTGTACTTATCAACTTAAAATCTGAAAAGTGGCTACAGAATGTGAAATAGTCATCATTTTGATGTGTCTATTTTGTGTGCTCTGCATACCCCGTAGTGTGATGTATGTATGTATCCAACAAAGCTTAATTTCGGTTTCGGTTTAAAGAATTTATTCTCATAAGAACAAAATTTGCTCTATTTATCTTACAGTTATGAGGGTAGAGGAGGTCTCTGCGATATAGCTTTAAGTGAGCCCCTCCTGAAACTGCGGCCAAGGAAGGATCTAGTGGAAACCCTGCTCCATGAAATGATACACGCTTTCCTGTTTGTCACATCCCGAGACCAAGACCGGGATGGTCACGGACCAAACTTCAAGGCTCACATGCATCGCATCAACAATGCTGCAGGTGTTAAGATCAGCATTTACCATGATTTTCATGACGAGGTAACTCAATAACTAATCTAATGGCACATCCAAATGTTCAATCTTGTGTGGGCAAGTATTTTGTCATATCTATCTGTTTCTAGAAAGCTAAACCATCAATAATTTAATTTAAAATTGGGACCAGCCTCCCTGGCTGGCATACACCATTTCTAGTGGACATCACCAACAACAGCTTTTAAAGATGTTTTTGTATTAAAGAAATGTGATGTTTTACAATAATAAGTCTTCTCAAATAAGGAACAAGTTATTTTTCTTGTTTCTAGTTTAGTTTTCTTGTTGTTTAGCATATACATCACACCTTATTCCTTGTGGGGTAGGCAGAGAAAACAGAATTTCTATTCGGATTTTATCGTCTACATTCTTATACTCATTGGTTTCGGGTACTTCTGATTTGGCATCACAGTAGAACAGTTTTTGATAGCTGATGACATAGATGTTTATGGAAGAATTTGAACTATTCGACAATAGGTGGCGCTAGGTCGCTACAATCTCATTGTTCTTCTCTAAGACTTTCATTTTCATTTTACCTATTTCACACATTTCTTTCTTTTTATAATCTTACAGAGTCCCCTCCATTGGACTGTATGACTTGTTTAAAAGTTAATCTCAAAAAGTATAAAGTGTTCCTCTGCAAACCTAACTAAAACCAACTAAAGTCTTCAAACCATTGCACTACATAAACTCAATTTAATTTACAGGTCGAACTATACCAGACGCATTGGTGGCGCTGCGACGGGCCGTGCCAATCCCGCAAACCGCACTACGGCATAGTCCGGCGGGCGTGCAACTCGCCGCCCGGGCCCCGCGACTACTGGTGGACCAGGCACCAGCGCAATTGTGGAGGTACTTTCGTTAAATTCAAGGAGCCAGAGAACACGGGCAAGAAAGCAGCACCAGCCGCTAAACCTAAGGGTGATATTACTAAGTATGTATCAATAAATAAACCTGCACCGAAGGGAGAACCAAAGATTATCCAAGCACCAGGCCACAATAAGCCTGTTGGTACTAAGTCAAATGGTGCGAGTACTGTTGTGGTGACACAGAAAGGGATCAACACTATAGCTTCATCAGCGGCTAAGACAGCTACTGTTTTTACAGGAACAGGTAAAACTTTACAGGGTAATAGGGCTCGATCGACTTCTGTGGATGTAGCTGAGGCGGTGAGAAATATGTGGGCTAAGAAGTTTCTGCCTGTTAGTAACAAGCCGTCAACACCACCCCCTTCGGTAGTAAAGTTGCCTAGTGTTCTAAATACAACAATTAATCGGAAACGTTACTCGGTTGCCGATTTTGTTGAGCAAATTGATGAAAAACAAGTCCAAAAAGCTGTGAAACACAAAGCTCCGGTACATGCTGACTCTCCCCCATCAAAAGTGAAAAGAATTGATGATTACTTCAAAACGACGGCAACATCACTCCTTAAAGATATTTATGGCGAGAACATAGAGATAACTCAGCCCAATAAAAATAAGAAACTGATTGCTGTGCATAATTCAAATGGAAATCATTCCAAAGTACCTGAAGTTGACTGCCCAATATGTAAACTAAAAGTCAGTGAGAATTCTATTAATAACCATTTAGATGAATGTTTGAATAAAGATATTATTGCAGAAATTTGTACAAGCGCCGAAGAAAACAAACAAAGAGATATTGTCTTTCCTTCTAATAATATACCAAATAATAACGCCAAGGACATTAAGCCAATTTTAAAAGAAATACATAAAAATTTTGCTGTGACCCCACCATTGAAAGGAAACATAGAGCAAAAACCACTTGTAAATGCAACTAAACCAGTAAAAAATATTTATAAAGTACCTCCAATTCCTCCATATAAAGGTAAAGTCGATGAATCAGATGGTAGCTTAAACTATTCAGTGATGAGAAATGACCTGGATAGATCACTGAACACAAGGAGAGGTACATTCCGTAACCACACGAAACACGAAGCTGAAGTTATAAAAGAGCCAAAGAACCTAAATGACAATTTAAACTGGGAGGACGTTTTGAAACCAGTCATACCAAAAACCCAATTCGATCCAAACGACATGGACAAAGTGAAATCGGTCGTGAAAAAGATTCAATTTGACAAGCATTTGAAAAGTTCCGGTAATTTTATTGTGCCTAAAGAAGAGAAAGATCTGGGAAGTGGTTTCTTACCGTCTTTTATTGGCGAAGAGGCTAGAACTATAAAACTGCCACCAGTTAAATTGGAACCTGGGGCTAATGTTGTATCAGCTCTGACTGAACCTAAATGTCCGTGTTGTGGTAACAAAGTATCTACTACAATTGATGAACATTTGGAGGAATGCTTGGCTTTCTTTGGTAACAACGACACAAACCCTGAAGAAGGGGCATCAACTAGTTTCGCCAATCACACTATAGTGATAGACGACGACGATGATGATGTATTAGATGAATCCCAGCAGTTGAACGCGACCGGGACAAAGCTACCATGCCCTTGTTGCCTCCAAATGGTGGAACATGATGAAATGAATGCGCACTTGGATGTTTGTTTGAATTGATTACGTTTTTATTTGTTTGATAATTATTTTCTTTACAATTGTGTTCAATTTTGTTTATGTTAATCTCCTGTTCAGATTGTGGACTGAGTACTGTTATAATGTGATATTAGAATAATGAATAATAATTTAATGATGATTGATGATCAGTTGTATTATTTTCATCCCATGTCTAATGCGTGGTAGTTTTACATTCTGAAAGATTACGATTCTGATAGACAGGATAACAAGCCAAAATACTAATGGCAGTAATGGCTGTTGAATATTCTAATCAAATCTTTTAAGACCTTTGAGATCAGACTCAGGTAAGACCAGTCCTCGCCACGGGCCAGTCTACTATTGACGTCATAGACGCGATATTATTTTACTTTTTATTACCAGTGCGTCAGTTTAGCACCGCGGCGTTTTGTGGTTGAGACCAAATGAGAATGAGAAAGACTTAAGAAGGTGACGTGGAACTGAGGCCGAAGTGATCTAGCCTCTTCACGCTGTGCGGTCTCATCACTTACCGAGGTTAGAGGTTTGAAGAGCAGCCTCTCGTCGGGAGAGAGTGAGTCCAGTATCTTGTTGTATCCTTTGACAACGGCCAGCACGCTCTCGTACACAAACAACAAGTTTTTGCTCTTTACGTATACCTTTAGTAAATTAAATTAAGTATTAGATTTAGGTATTATTGTTTCTGTTAGACTTCCAAAGAGAGTATAGCTCTCGAGCTTTCGAGTTTAGCTGAACATGTTTCGCTTGAACAGAGCGGTGCGCGTTTGGCAAGAGTTGCCGCTTCTAGATGAAGGGCTACGGACTAACCCGAGACATGTCGAGCTAAATTCGATTCAAGACGTCAGTCGTCCGTGTTTTTCATTATGTGCGAGTCTCACGGTAGGTAGTTTCATATTTAATGCAAATTTAGAAAATTGTACGTGTTAGGAAATTCGTGCGCAACTGTCCATGGGATGGAGGCGGCGGCGGGGGTGAGGTAGTACGCCACAGACAGTGCGATGTTATTCCACGCCCCCCTACCCTCCTAAGGCCCATGGTCCTATAGATAGATAAATCTTTATTTCATTTTGGAAATCATATTACATTTTAAGTGTCAAAATATAATAAATTCACAAAAGGATCGTCATATAAGTAAGTAATAATAATATGTAAATACAGGATTTCCACGTTTCACGTTTAACCATCTGGTTTCCCTGAAATTGCTAAACGTGGCACTGGATTTTTGAATTCATGTGCTCTGCCTACCCCTTTTGAGGAATACAGGCGTGAGGATATGTATGTATGTGTGTAGGATTTCCTAGTCATAATAAATTCGAATTTTCCATTAATGGCACTAACGGTTAAATTCAAACGATCAAAAAGTGCTGGGCCTTAGGAGGCTACAGTTCCCGCTGTCGTCTGTAGTACCTCGCCCCGCCACTGCCTCTTGTAGGAAAGACTCCTAGAGAGATCCCTCGAGAGAGACATGTTATGCCTGGGGACCGAAGTCCACACAGAGAAAGTTGGAAGTTTTATTTATGCTACCGATCTTCGAAATTTCGTTAGTGCGATGTAGAACACTTTGACAGTTGATGCCGTTTGTGGAAGAAGTTCTACTATCAGACGTTAGGTGGCGCTAGAGTCGAAGTATAGTACAGGGATGGTAGCTGTACTATACTTTATTACCTGAAAAGCATGAAGCGGTATTTCTCCTCCAAGATTTTCCCAATGTGACGCTTCTTTGCATAATTCAAGGATGTTTCTGGAAGTTTTCAAAATTAATAATTTACTGAAATATAATTTAGAAATTCAACGGATTAGAAACTCAACTTACACGTCCATGTTACACTCCATCAGCCCAGGATTTTCTGCACTCTTTCGCATCAGAGTTCTATTCAAGCCAGCTGAACATTTCTCGTCCAAATTATGCTACGAGCAAAGTAATAAAGACAAATTACTACGGAAATACTAAGTCTTTAAGCTTGAGATTTGTGGGGACAAGTCACGTGAAACACATGTCATAAATATTTGATAGGCGATCCGTGCAAATAACGAGTTTTCAAACAATTAAGTGCATCGTCCCAATTCAAGGTGTGTAGGATTTCTACATTCAAGTGCACAAGTAAGTAGATACTCCCCGTTTTATTTGAGCATAATATTTTCTGACTCACTTACGGCTCTTCAAGCTATAATACACTATTCAGCCACAAAGATTGCAAAATCCGCCTTCTCTACCCGAGAATGCTCTGCGACGCTGTCTCGCTCTAACTTACGTTACGCCTACTGTCTCATTCCCAAAACCAATGAGCAAACTTTGTGGCTGGGTACAGTGGCGTAGCTAGCATGGGTGACACCCGGGGTGGATATTGCAGGTGTCACCTCAATGTCAATAAAAACGATTAAAATTAAAAAAAAAAATGATTTATGTTTATGTACGACAGTGTGGCCACACTGTTTTTTTTAGGTGTTATACTTTTTTTTCATTGACTATGTACTGAAGTTCACAGTCGTACCGGGCGGGGCGGACCGCCCCCGCCGCCCCCCCCCTAGCTACGCCACTGGCTGGGTACTATACCTGAATAAAAGAGTCTGTAAAAAGGGTCCTAGGTACCGTCCATGAAATCCAGAGCTCTCTGATAGCGACGTCGATGGCTCCCATCAGCCTGTTAACGTGCATGATGACATCTTCCGAGTTGCTGCACGGCATCATCCACGCCGCGTCCGTCATCACCTGTGATCAGGTAGAGTTGATGACTACACAACCACAGTGCCTCTACCACGAGTTGGTCGTAGTAAATCTCATTACGTTACTACACGCCCTAACGTATTTACGCGCTTCGTATAGATTTCGATAGAAACGGCACCATGAGTTAAATTAACTCGCTACGGTTAAGTCGATATCGACTGTAGTTTTCAATACGTTACGAACTGACATGGCTAGCACACACTAAACTGTGCTATCTCTTTCAAACTCCATAAGAAAGACTGAGAAAGCGAGATATTTGCCAAAAATATTAGTATCTGTGCCCGGCCATTAAAAATGTAGAAATAACCCTCCTAATTCAAAGTGGTTTAATACACCTTGGACCAAGTAAATAAGGACTGATTACTTGTCACTAAAGCTGAAGCCAAGACCGAAAGATCAACCAGAGATGTAAAAGTCCCTTTCTAATTGGGTGACAATGAGATTTTTGCAATATGGGACATTCAATGTCGTAATCTTACATACATCACGCTTAAATTCCCAGATGGGTTGGTTAGAGTATTTTTATGCACATTTAAAAGTTAAATTTGATCATCTACAAGCGTATAAATCTTATTTACTTCAATCAGTAAATTCAAAGCGCTTTACAATTATTAAAAATTAGTCATCCATTTATCTTGTTGAAAATTATCGGATAACTTATGTTAATTAAAACGAGTTTAGCTCGACATGTTTCGGACTAATTCGTAGCCCTTCATCTAGGAGCTAAACTCGATTTATTTAACGTCCGTCCGATAATTTTAAACATGAGTGAGTCTCACGGTAGTTTAATGCATAACGTCCATTTCTCTGTTTATTCGATTGTCAACTTATGTTATATGGGGGTACATACACACACACATACATATACATGGGGTATAAACCGTGACACAATTTCTTGCCTTTTTTTAGCATAATTTAGTTTCCTTATCTTAAGTAGTTGGCTTATCTGTTAATATTGTAGGCAAATAACGTGGCTATCACAAATTATATGAAACATAATATAATCATATAATTACGCCTATGTTCCCAGATGGGGTAGGCAGAGCACACGAAACGTGAAATAGACATAACAATGCGTATGACTATTTCACGCTTCGCAGCCACTTCTAGCATTATAGTTTAGGTTGAAAACAGATGGAAGAGGTAGGTAGCATAATAGTGTCAGGTTGTCAGCCTGTCGCTTAAAGAATACCTAAACTAAACCCATGTCCATGTCCTTCCTTAGTCGCCTCTTAGGACATCCACCGAAGAAATGGAGAGTTCCTAGACCCGATACCACACGGGACCACGGGATATGAAATATAAATAATTTTGTATGGGCAAATATTCTGGCCACAGAATTTTTTATTTTATTTTTAATATTCTTATTTTTTTCAATAACTGTAATAATAGTAAATAATGATGTTCTCGCAACAGAGTTAGGCATTTCGTAATCTATACAAATATTACAATTACTAGTAATTAGGAATCATTGTCAATTCCAAATTACTGGAATTGATGACCAGATTACTTATGAAAACAGAAAACCGTTTTTCAATATACGCAATTTATACCGTTTAAAGTATTTTACATAAAAAAACAATTTTATTTCAGTGACGTTAACGAAATTGACACATTGAAAAGGTTTGGCATTTAATTGAAGTAGTCTAGTCTGTAGTAATTTTACTTAAGTATTTGATTACCCAAGATTTAAGATTACAGCAGCGGTTTATAATGCCGATTCCAAAGAAATGAATTACAAATGTAATCACAGGAGACTATTACAGTAATTTTGATGACCTAGGTAATGAATTACTGAAGAATCACAATTACTTGAATGTAGCCGTGTAATTAATTCCAATAGTAATTGATTACGCCTAATACTGTCCCACAATGCAAAAAATCATGGTCAATGTAAGGATTATAGCGACTTAAGGGGTTACCATTACAAAAAAAGTAGACTTGATAGTGAATATGTTGTCTATTAAATTAAGTGTATATTAAAATCAAATAAATTAATGCGATTCTAATTCTTTGACACAAAACCGTTAAAATAAAATTATTTTATGAATTTTTCAGGTAAGTTTCTTGAGTGATGTTTTTTTTTGACGTAAAGATTTTTTTAGGCTGGCAAGATTGGCATGAGGAGTGAGCGAGACAAACTGCTCCCTTCTTGCTGGCTCACCTGTCCTCAACTTGCCTCTATGTAGTATTTCCCAAGTGCGCAATCATGTTAAGGGCCGATAGGACCTTCTTACATCAATGTAATACACTGCCTCAATGTGCAGATTACGTGAATCTTGAATTTGTTTTGGTTATTCCATTAGTGAAACGGTGATATGACAGGACGATCCGTAAAATTTTACGAAAAACAAAGTTTAATTTCCAAATATACTTGAGCAAAATGCTGTTAGTTTGTATTATAACAGTCATGTTACATGCAGACAAGTTTAGTGAAGCCTAAATTCAATATCTGATCGAGTACATCGAAAGGTACGTAACTTTTTAAACCAACATTTAAGTAAAGATAATTTAATATTTATATACCTCGATGCATCTGTATTACCTTTTGGATGTTATAATAGTTTACCCAGTCTTGTGATGAAATATTTCGTTTCAAATGGTCAGATAGTCATAAAGTTGAGATATTGGTTTAAGTACTATAATGGTTTAATGCCCTTTTTATATTGTTAACAGATATAGTGATGGTGACCTAAGTAAGCTGACTACAGGTTCGCAAGGAGGGCCGCTAATATACAGCATTGGGCAGATCTAATTGTAATGTTAGACTACAGGTGGCACAAAGACAAAGACAAAGGAGAAAGGTAATTAATCTTTGTATTTAGTTTTTAATACCTATTTAATTTCATTTGCAGTAGTTACTCATAAAATAAATGTGTAGTGAATTACATTTATTACCCTCATCCGAGCCTACCTACATTTCAAAGCCGGCCCAGACTTCTCAGACACAGTCAGCCGTCAGGCAGACTCAGGCGTTGGGCTGTACCTAGCTCATAGTAAATATCAAATGTAATTTCACCCATAAATTTGGATTTGAACTAATAACATTGTGCTTGAGAGACCACAGGTAATACTACTAGGAAACAGTGGCTTTTTTTATTAGATCACTATAAAATTCTAACTGTATTTAATTGTTCTGTTTTTTAGCAATGCCGAGAGAAGACAGAGACCAAAGATCCCCAAAGTTCCACTCCTTTACTGGCAATCCCACATCAGACGAGTGGATGTCCGTTGCAAAACAACTAGTCTCCTGACCACTGAAGGACTCTCACCCAGATACGGAAGAAAATTTAAAAATGCAAGGACGGTGGTTGGAGTTATTTATAGTAGACAAAGAAAAAATAAAGAAATTGTAAATTGTTTATCTACTTTTTGTCCACGCTCACCCATAATTCTAAGAAAACATCATTGAAATTAAATGAAATTATTTATTTTGCCATGGTGACAAATTTGCAAATAAATATTTTTAGTGTGTAATTGTAATTATACCTACCTACTACTATGGCCGTCTTAATGCAAGTCTTCTTGCTAATTAATTATCAATCCCATAGCGCTGTGCCTATTAATGAATCACTGCCACTTTCATTTGAGAAAAATTATTTGCCTTGTTATTGATGCCTTAGTTAGAAAGTAAATGGTAGTATTTTTTTTCTCATAAAGCACAAATGTTGTAGCTTACCTATATCTTACCTTTGATTTTAGAGACACAGAATGAATACAGGCATAATGTATGTACTACATTCACGCCTGTATTCCCAAATGAGGTAGGCAGAGCACATGAAAGGCTACATAGTCATAATCATACCTTTCAGCATAATTTTAGCATACAACATTAATGAAGGA
Source organism: Adoxophyes honmai (assembly GCA_005406045.1). Lineage (NCBI taxonomy): Eukaryota > Metazoa > Arthropoda > Insecta > Lepidoptera > Tortricidae > Adoxophyes > Adoxophyes honmai. Next base: position 25,937 of record BHDV01066039.1, read on the forward strand.
GGTATAATAGTGATAGGTTGCCAGCCTGTGTCGCCTTAAGCATACCTTAACCTATTTTCTTAGTAGTTTCTTACGACATCCTTGGAAGAAATGGAGAGGTAGGTATTATTCTATAGTCTGAGATCGAATTAGAGATCAAAAATGTGAACAAACAACTGTCAATATCAAAGCCTTTAAAGCCAATAAAAAACCTTTTTTGTTACTAATCGATAGAATTTATATAATTGTATTAATTTTTTAACTACTTTTAGTTTTTTGATTCATAACAATAAAGCAATGGCAACAAGTTTGTTCACATTTTTGATCTCTAATTCGATCGCAGACTATATACGTCTGATACGCCATACAAATATAACAAATCAAACAAATTCTCAAAAGCATCCGTATTGAGCCTATATTCTTTAATAATGTTATTTTTATTATGTGTTGAAATGGATGTCTTATATTTCTTATAGCGGCTAGTATTTTTTCCGTTCCTGTCGTTCGTCCTCATGATGAAGCCTGTGCTAACATATTCCAAGCTAAATAATGCTTAGTCGGCATTATTTTAAAATGGCTCTAATAAGCTTTCACCCTCCAATTTGCTAGTGAGAGCGTTTACTATTCTCGATACGGTAATTTACGTTAGGTTCTGTCAAATCTTTAACTCATGGTACCGATTTCTAAGGCAACTGTCAAAAAACGCCACTCGGTAACGTTCTGATTTCGATAGGTAATTTACCGTCGAACTCATACTAGCGATCAGTAGTTCAGCAAGTGACCGCTATTGGCGCTGTTCGTTTCTCCATACAAATGATTTACGCAGTCGCTAGCGAGTACGGTCACTGGCAACTCGTGGTAAAGGCACAGAAGTCAATCTTTTAGTTACTGAGGGGTTAAATTCATTCACTTAATTGTCATAGACAGATTTATCTGTATCCAAGCATGGCATTGCATGGCACCAGCACCAGTTATACTTACAATTGGTATTCCTGCCATTTATTTCGCCCAAAAAACGTTACTAGCTCAAGTGACTTATGAAACAGCTTCTCTGTAAATATCTTTATGTTCGAACTTTGCCCACCTTTTTCAGGTAAAGCAGCCTATTCTTCCTCATCTTGAGAACAGTGGCTCGACCAGCGAAGGATGGTAAGTCCGCAGGGTGCTGGCTGCGCGTCGCCACCATGTCTTTCTTAGCCTCTTGGACTTCGTCGCTGAACATCGCCCATACCTAATTCATAGAGAAACAAACAGTAGTTCTGGGTACCTTGCACAACTAAGAAGTCTTTGCTCGGGAGTAGAACAGCCTTTTGACGGTCGGTGACCAATTCTGAATTTGGCCTTGAACATTTCTTTCTTTTGACCTTTTCTTTATGTGACCACTTCTTTATTTGGACGCTTCGGGGTTTGACCACTTTTTAATTTGTGCACTAATTGATTGGATGCCATGTCAGACTTGTATTATTAACGTTTGTCTTAGTAGTCCATGTGGTGTGGGTATAGAATTAAAATTTGTAATAACGTGGGAGGTAATGTTTTTGCATCTTAAATTGCGGAAGGTTAACGCCTTAATGCAGACGATTTTATTGATCAAGAAGTGGTCAAATGAAGAAGTGATCAAAACCAAAAGAGGTCGAATCCAGAAGTGGTGAAATCCGTCAAAAGGTAGAACAGAACGGGCTCTCATTTGTCTCGAAAGTTACCTCAGCAGTTTTCCTCTTGAAGATGCGTTTGAGGTTCTTCCTCCGAGAGTAGTTGTTGAGGGAGAAGAGAGCGACCACAGCTTCCTCCACGTGGTTCACTCCCTCGAACACTGTCTCTACCAAATTTTCTATTATTATCTGAAAGGGATATTCAAAGTCGATTTGTTAATTTTACTCTTATCCCGGAATATCTCATCTTATTTTGGTGAAGTGTTTGGGCTATTAACTTTAACACATACTTCTTCTTAAGTATGTACCATATCAGTAGTTCTTATTTCAAACAGATCAATAGGTATAGCTGGATCAGTGTCCACTTTTCACAAAAAAGATTTTTTCATAATACATACGAAACTATGTAGATCTTGACTTAAAACTGTAGAATAGAGCCTTAGAGAAACAGCAAATGACACAAAAATTATACTTACATATATATACATCACGACTGGATTCTTAATAGGCAGAGCACACGAAACGTTACATAGACAAAACCATGACTATTTCACTTTTCGTGGCCACTTGTAGCATATTTTTTTAGATTTTGAGATTTTGCTTAGTTGCAAATATTTTTCTTATTTTTAATTATGGCATTATTACATAATCAGTTAATATACCTACTAACGGATATGGATGTCCTATTAATGTAAACGTAGAATGCATTATTGGAATGTAAGGAGAACTGCAATTGTATATTATGTCGGTGATGAGAAATACCTCAATATCCTTGACAACGGTGCGGAATTGCAAGATGTCGTCATACCAGGAAGGCGCTTGGACATCCAGAATGCTTCCCGATACATAGCGCACTTGAAGGAGCGCATCTTGGAACATCTTCATGACAAACAGACAAAGGATCAAATAGAAGGATGTAAAGTTTTGACCGTGCCTCAAGGTTCCATGAAAGCTATCATAAAATAACTCTACACCAATGAATTACAGATACAAATGAATGCTAATCCAAAATCTTACTGTACCCGTTCAATTTGGCTGCACTTTTCTTCGAACTGTTCGCCTCGCGCGCCGCCGAACATAGGCTTCGGTATTGGGTCCATCTCATCAATCCTAAAACATATTATTATATACTTAGATCTCTTACGTCTGGTCTCATTTTTTAATTTATCGATAGTTTATTGGACCTACTAGAGATAGGAAGATGTCACTTTTTTACCTCTATTAATCTAAACCGTAGATACATTTGCGGGAAAGACTCCATTAGAGAGATCTCTCTCCAGGCAGATGTTATACCTGGGGACCGAAGTCCACAGAGAGAAAACTCGAAACTTCGTTAGCGCGATGTCTCTGGCAGTCGATGACGTTTGTAAAAGAAGTTCTACTACTGGACCATAGGTGGCGCTAGGGTCGCTACAGATTGAATATGCCGTTAAAGTCGACGGAACCTAATTACTTTAGTAAGTACGAGCTAAAATCTAACCTTCCAAAGATAATCATGCAGTTGCACACGTCCATCATGTCAAAGCATCTCTGAACGAAAGAGTCAATGTAATTGAAGATAGATCCAGTGTCCAACTCCCAGCTATTCGGCTTAACCTCGGTGTGGGCTTCTGCCATGACGTCGTATATCTCTCTATACTTCTTGCAACAGTCGATGCATTTACTGAACTCCACCAATGCTTTCTTCGTCTCGCCGTCAAAGAGGGCTTCTAGCTTGATGTAGTTCCTGCACAGTATTATAATTTGATTGCTCAAGGCTTTGAACAAATTGGTGATTCTCGTTTCAGAATTGTAGTAAGGCGATTCCATCCAGATGAATCTGAACAAGTTGACGATTTGTGGGATATGGTTGGCGATCTCGTCGGGGTCGGTGACGCATTCGAGAACAGCGCACGGGTGCTTGATGACCTGCAGGAATTCTATGTTGGATTTAGCCTCGGCTATCTTCTGCATAATGTCTTCGCATAGAGTTTGGAATTGATGGATGAACGTGGAATGTGTGGTGACGAGGATCTTTGTAATGTGGTGGACTGCCGGGTTCTTTATTTGATGCAGTAGGGCGTTTAGGTTTTCATCTGTAAAAAAAAGGTTTGATTAAATATTTCAATGAAAATAGTTTTCCTGGTTTGACGGTAAGGACATGTAGTGACCCTAACGCCACCTATCGTTAAAAAGTAAAGTATCTTCTACAAACGCCTCCTACGTCATCACCTGTCAACTTTTTACGTTTCTACTTGGTGCTAATGAAGCTCCAAAGATCGATTGCATAAGTACAACTTCAACTTTCTCTCTGAGGACTTCGGTCCCCAGGCATGACATCTGCCTGGAGAGAAATCTCGTTATGGAAACTTTCCCCACAAATTAATTTATTTTCATTATGGCGGACGGAGTCGCGGGCACAGCTATAGTTACTCATAAGACTCTAGCGCCCCAGCGCTAAATTCGTCGAGTAGCCGAACTAAAACGATCCTAAATCGCGCTAACGAAGTTTCAATGATACATACATACATACATACATCACGCCTGTGTTCCCTAATGGGGTAGGCAGAGCGCACGAAACGCTAAATAGACAAAACCATGACTATTTCACGTTTCGTGGCAACTTCTAGCATCGATGATCGGTTGCATAAATACAACTTCCTACTTCCTCTCTGAGGACTTCGGTCCCCAGGCATAACATCTACCTGTAAAGAGATCTCTACTGAAAACCTTCCCACAAAACGTTCGTGTTCCAAAAACTCACGTCTATAAATCCAAAAGTCGTATTCATCGCTGGGACACAGCAGTTCTTGCTGGGAAGCCACCGACGCCGTGTCTTCCAGGCAGGACTTGATCTGGTGCGTCCAGTAGACCACCACGCCTTCGAGCCTCTTCACCAGCTCGCGGTCGGCGCTGGCTTTCTCGAAGGTCAGCTGCTGACCCTCGCGGGGGATGTAGAGGACAGTCAGCCCCAGCATCTTGTAGTACATGTCGGTTAACTTCGCTAGGAAGGTGTGGAGTTGAGAGCAGAATTCGCTTTTTACGCCTGAAAAGAGTTTAGCCAGAAGTTAAAATTAGAGGCTTATTTAATGTTGTTAATGTAAATAGGTATCAGTAATGAACGTCACCGGAAGACGCTGGATGCAGGTCCCTTCCAACCTGTATATATGGAAGTCCAAAGGAGAGGCCTATGATCAGCAGTGGATCTTATGCGTGAGATGATGAGTAAGTAACCAAAATATCGATGCCTTTAATGTTGGAATATAAGAGCGTGTATCAGGCATAATGTAAGTATCTTTACCTGTGTGGGGTCAGGTTAAAATAACACTTCTCCATTTATTCCTGGATGTCGTAAGAGGCGACTGAAATAGATTTAGGTACGCTTTAGGCGACAGGCCAGCAACCAGCAACCTGTCACTATAATGCCTCTTTCACCCGTAATTAAACCTTAGACTATATTAGAAGTGGCTGCGAGATGTGAATTGTGTACTTAATTGCTCACTGCTATTGAATGTTCCATAACATGACATCAAGTTTGGATTCATAATTTTACTTGTACAAAAAATAAAAGTTGTAGGCACGTAGTACATTAGCTATGTCCACACCAGTGCGCTTTCACGTTCACCTTGCGTCTGTGGTTGCACGGGCATGCGTCAGAGGAAGACTCAAGTTGAACGTGAAAGCGCACTGGTGTGGACATAGCTATTTACTTACTGTCTGGCCAAGCAGTTATCGCAAAGAAATATGGCGCGTAGACCAACTCCAACATCTGTATCAAATTAGCCTCGACAGAATCCACAAAGGTGCCGAAAATTATATCGTCGTGAAAAGTATCGGCCTTGAAAATGTAGTCGGGTTGCCGGAGGAAATACGTCAGATCATACACTGGCACTAGAGGGATATCGCTGGTAGCCTTCAGTCTGTCGCCTCGGAAGTAAATACTGAGTACCAAGGCTTTAGGCTCGAGGAACCAGTCTTCGATGCCCTTCTTCACATCGTCTGTCCAGTCAGAGTCCCTCAGGTCGTACAATGTGGTGATCTTCATGATGTACCCGATCAGTCTCTCCATCTCTTCGGGTTCGTATTTCGGTTTCTCGAGCAGTTTCGCCGCTAGCTCCTTTTCAAGTTGTATTTGACGTTCTCGTTCTAAAAGGATAGATTATATTTAGCTAGTGAACTTTATAATTAATTACCTAATTGCTTGCTTTATTTTATTAATTGTTTGCCAAAGGAAACTCCCAAACATTTCGCAAAGTCTATGGAGATCGAAACTTTCCATTTTTATCAAATAAAATTCTAAAATTTTCATTCAATAACTATGTAACTAAGCAGTGCGAATGTTAACTTCGTTTTGTAATTATTAACGACTTCGTCCTAGGTACTAGGTAAACACTACTAAGTAATCCTATTTCCTATGTACTCGTAATAGGTAGGGCAAGTATTATTATGATGAATTTAAACGCAAAAATAAGTAGGTATAGATAGGTTGATGTGTGGAAGTTTATAACTCTTTCTCGTAAATACTTGGGTACATCAAAATAACAAATTGGCAACTTAAGTCGTTTTATACCTACTAATCTTGCACAGACGAGGCTAAGGGTAGAAGCTAGTCATTTTAAAAATAAACCATGGATAAATTTTTGACAGTAATTTATAAATAACCGAAATAACACGGGACAGTTACTTGTTTAGTATTCGTGAACAAAACATAAACATAGTTACCTCTTTCTTCTTCAGAGTCATGGCTCATGTCATCGCTCCATGCTACTTTCGGCTTTTTCCGAGTCAACTGTAACTTGTCGCCGGATTCCATTTTGATAGAGTACTAACTAACCACTATTTAACTAATTGGCACTTAAATTAACTCTCAAATCTATAGAATTAATTAGAATTCAATAAATATTTGACAGCTCCATGTTTTCCGACGGGCGGAAAACAGGTGACAGTCGTTGCGTTTGATTTAAAAAAGTCCCCGGTTTTTTTAATTCTGACTGGCCAGTATCGAAAATATTTGCAACTTTTTTTAATTCGCAACGCAAAGAAAATATTCTTAAGTGATGTAGAGTGTTTACTTTGAATATTTTATTGATTCTACTTGGATTCTACATTGGTTGCCATGGTCACAGATTGTTTAAATAGGGGGAGAAATGTTATCAGTCGTTTGAAAATTAATATCACGACTTATGTTTGCTACAGGCCTGTTTTTGTATACCGACAATGCGTAATAAATATCATATGGTGTTAAAGTGATAACGATAATAGTAATTTAGTAAAACCTCTTTTATTAATGTTGAATTATCCAAAGAGGTTAAATTTTACTTTACTTTTTTTATGACCACGAAGTGTTACTGTCAGGTGTGACGGCTTTCGTCAAAGTCAAAGTATTTTGAATGCTAACATTATTTTGTTAAGTAAACCTGAAATCAATGTGAATTATTTCTCTCTTATTGGTCTTCGGTATTGTATCTTGACCTCTGCTCCTAGTCAAGGTTTTGAGAGAAAATAAAATCCTTCAGTAAGTGTCAGTTGCTATTTAGTTAGTTTTCTAACACTTGTTAGTCTTGACGTTGGGATTGGATAGAGGGAATTTGGGGTGGGATGATTGATCGTGGTAACTCTTTATTATTATTTTAGCACCGCGCGCGCTGATTGCAGGACAAGTGTTAATAGGCGTTTTCCGTGTGGTGTCGGGTTTAGAATAACACCTCTCCATTTCCTCCGTGGACTAATTGATTGACAGATACCGGTCGACGCTGATCGACATTCTACTATTTCATTCTTTCGTCGATCCATGCCGTCGATCGAGAATCTGTCGATTGATCGAAGTGTCTAGTGTATTTGTTATGGACCAAGTGATAAATTGGGCACTATGCACAATGCCCGGGCATTATGAATAATGCGCAATATGAGCGGGCAATGTGATAATAATTGTTTAAATAATCACATTGCCCGGGCATTATACATAATGCCCATCACGTTTTGGGCA